>APFE030579770.1:412912-438476 GCA_000404065.3 Pinus taeda
ATCCCTTAGCTTAGTTTCTATTTTGAAAAGTCAAAACAAATTTTCTCTTTTCATTTAAAAGCATTCGTTTCCATTCTGAGCATAAAAAGAAATACAAACAAAAATATTTGCATTTCTGAAATAACAACGTTTTTTAAGGCACTGGTCATTTGTGTGTTTCCTGTTTATCGTACGGTTAATGGCTATTGCTTATATTACGTTTTGATTTTAGATCTCAGATTGGCAGTCTTATTTAACTCAAATAATTCTCCTAGAACTTTACATCTTAGCTTTTGGCTTGGCTTTCCATTAGGGACCACCCCCCTTAGCTAGCCTAGGAGATAGCTAAAACGGAGAGAGTTGGGATTAGTGTGACAGCCCCTTCTCTGAGTTCCCTGCCACCAACCACACCTTGTGGGGTTGAAGGCTTTTCTCGCTAACTGTGTAGGTAGGTGCGGGCGGCAGGGTCAACAGAACCAAAGGGAGGATGTACTTCCCTATATTTGATGGGACTGCCAAGTGCACAGCCAGGGCTTGGGTTGAAAAGATGGACACATACTTTAAGCTCAACTGGATGATAGAATATGAGGCCATTAAGATGGCAGCGCTACACTTGGAGGGGGAAGCCCATGACTGGTTGTTTCACTGCCTAACCACTTCGGGGCATGCCCAGATAGATATGAGGACTTCACCAGGAGGGTGGTGGAGCGGTTTGATCAGAGGGATCCAGAGGCATCCTTCAGGGAGCTAACACAACTGCGCTAGATAGGCAACCCAGAGCATTATTTTTCTGATTTTTTGTGTGTGAGTGACGGTCCCGGATCTGTCCGAAGCTAGGAGGGAATACACCTTCATTGAGGATTTTCTTGAGCCTTTGCATGGACTGGTGAAGTCACACAGACCCTTTATGCTGTAGGAGGTGGTGGTGTGTGCCAAAGATTTGCAGGGGACCATCCCCAAGACTAGAGCGCCATTTCCTGCATGGACCCCTTTCCCACAGAAAAGGCATGAGACTAGACCCCCGCCACCGAGGACCACACAGGGGAGGGGTTAGCTAGATGAGGAGATGCGGAAGGACCTCATGAGGAGGAAGCTACACTTCATATGCAAGGAGTCATGGGTACCTGGCCATAGGTGCACAGCGGGTAGAGCACACTACATTGAGGTCTTTTTTGACAGTGACCAGGAGGACGAGGTGGAGCAAGATTGTGGTGAGACAGATGGATAGAGTTCGGGGGACAGAGGGTCACCACCACCACCACCTCCATAGGGAGGGGCATCTCTTGCCTCATTAGGGGGAGTCCTTGCTTCTCTTTGTGGGATTCCTAAATTTTTAACACTCTGGATCAGAGGTACAGTACAGGGACAAAGCGTGTTGGTACTAGTGGACAGTGGGGCTACCCACAACTTCATAGATGCACAACTAGTCTAGAGGAGGGGCCTCATCATGGTTGAGTTTGAGGGATTCTCTGTCCTAGTGCCGAGTGACCATACCATCCAATGTACCCGATACGTGCCCTCCTTGATAGTAGTTAGGGGAAACTACTTAGTGACGGACCACTTCTTTGTGGTCGATGTGCTAGACACCAATGTGGTGATGGGTGTCCAGTGGTTGTATACCCTTGGGAGAGTTACGACTAATTGGAGGAAACTTGAGATGGACTTCATGGGGCCAGATGACAAATTGATGGTTTTGAGAGGCATGCAGTATTATCCACCTGAGACAGTTTCAGCCCACAGAATGGAGGTAGATCTTTGACATGGGGACATCGCATGGGCAGTTGAGTTGAGGATCTTAGAGGCTGGGGGACAAGCACAGTCACCACTGACAGACATACATGCTCTTATGGAGAGGTACGCAGCAGTGTTCGGGGACATTCCAGCAGGGCAACCACTAGGTAGAGGGTTTGATCACACCATTGAGCTAGAGCTAGGCATACAGGCAGTCATCACTACTCCTTACAGGCACCCCAAAGCCTGTAAGGACGAGATCGAGAAAGCTATTCAGGAGCTGCTTGCTTTGGGTCACTTCAGGCCTAGTTCCAATCCTTTTGCTTCTTCTGCAGTGCTGGTGAAGAAGAAGGATGGGACCCTGAGGATGTGCATAGACTACAGAGCCCTTAACAAGAAGACCCTCAAGAATTGGTACCCCATTCCCTGCATTGATGAGCTGATGGATGAGCTTGGAGGAGCCAAGTACTTCTCTAAGATCGATCTGCATTTGGGGTACCACCAGACCAGAGTTCTGGATTAGGACATCCCGAAGACAACATTCTGGTGCCACTATGGGCACTTTGAGTTTCTGGTCATGTCATTTGGGCTGACCAATGCTCCCGCCACATTTCAGTCTTGCATGAACCACATCTTTTAGGGGCAGCTGAGGAGGTTCATGTTATTGTTCTTTGACGACATTCTGATCTATAGCTGGACATGGGAGGAGCACCTCAAAAACTTGGAGGAGGTACTGCGCAGTCTGGAGGAGCAACAGTTTTATGCAAGCTCTCCAAATGCAAGTTTGGTTTTGACAGAGATGCTTTATCTTGGGAATAACATTAGAGTAAACGGGGTGAAGGTTCATGAGGAGAATATCAGGGCCATCCGGGATTGGCCAGTACCTCAAGACATGGCTACGCTGAGAGGCTTCTTAGGCATTTGTACTTACTACAGGAAGTTTGTTAAAGGGTTGTCGCAGCTAACAACACCCTTGACTACCTTGACCAAGAAAGGGGCCTTCGCATGGACTGAGGGAGCACAGGTCGCTTTCGGTCGTCTCAAGGAGGTGATGAGTAGTTGCCTTGTCTTGGCACTCCCAGATTTTTCCTAGCCATTCACAGTGGAGTGTCATGCATCGGGAGTGGGAATTGGAGCCGTTTTGTCATAGGAGGGGCATCCCATAGCTTTCAAGAGTCGGAAGCTCCTACCACATGAGCTATCATATTCCATATATGACAAGGAGATGTTGGCCATCATGCATGCATTGGTCAAGTTTCGCCAGCACTTGGTGGGCAACTGATTTCGAGTGAAGACTGATCACAATAGTCTCTGACATTTCATGGGGTAGCAAGGCCTCAATGATAGGCAACAGAGATGGGTCAGCAAGGTGCAGGCCTATGACTTTGATATTGAGTATGTGTTGGGCAAGCACAACGTGGTGGCCGATGCTCTATCTAGGAGACCGGCTGAGTTATCTCTTATGAGCATCAACTAGGATTGAAAGCTATGTTGCAGGAAACGTGGTATAGAGGTCCGTTTCCGTACGGAAACGGGTACGAAACGCGGAAACGCGTTTGGTACGGCCCTGAAACGCGTTTCCGACCGTACTACTACGTTTCCCGAAACGGAAACGTGGCCAATATGGCCAGAAACGCGTTTCAAGGCCTTACAACCCACGTTTCCTCATTAACTTGTGTTTTTATTTTATTTTATTTTTTTTAATTTACTTTTAGGGTATGTTAGTGAGTTCTTGTTGCTTCTAGATGCGTGTCTAAAGTTATAAAAGTGAATTTTTGCCCTAGTGTTGATATGCAGTTCATCAGGAAGTTTGGGGGATATGCAGTTCATGGTAATGTTAAATTTTTAAAGTAAAAGTGATATTCTCCTTTATTTTTCATTTTCATCTTTCTACTTAAATTTTTAACATTATCATGAAATGACTCAGGATGTTTGAGAGTGGTTTCGGCCTCATTGGATTTCATATGGAGAAAGTAGAATTTTATATCTCACTCAAAATCCAGTAGACTTATTTGTTTTTCAGGATTTCAGGATTGGAGGGATTGCAATGTTTCCATTGGATTTTATCATGTACAAGGGTATGGAACTTGTATTTAATCAAGAGAACCAAGCCCTCTATGCAGGGGAAACTCCCAATAATCAAGATCATGTAGGGTACTAGGATATGAAACGTGTATTTAATCAAGAGCACTAAGGTCGTTCGACTATGTAGGAGGAGACTCCCAATACAACAGTGGTCCTTCTAAAGAATGGGATGTGGATGTAGAAAATCCTAATTTAGATCTCTCTCTTGCAGCCTTATAGTCTTTATTGTACTTGCAGCCTCATATATTAATATAAATAAACGCTGATTTTGAGATTTGGATATATAATAAACATTGCTTTTGGATATTCCCATATTTTTATTTTCATTATGTGATCATTCATGAGTAAATGTGATGTAAATTAAATCTTAATGTTTAAGTGTAATAAATTATAATGTATCATTTATGCTTTATGATTGCACACACACACACACACACACACACACACACACACACACACACACATATATATATATATTAGCGTTTCCCCGCTTCCAAAATTTGGGGAGGTCGCGTTTCGTATCGCTTCCCGTTTCGGAAACTCGTACCCATTTCCCCGTTTCGTGCAACTTAGGGTAATACAAAGCTACAGGTAGGCCATGTCACATGTTTGGGGCATCAAATCATTTCTCGAGAGGCTGCCTCTCCCTTCTGAGCATAGCCACGAATTCTTGAGCATTATAGAGACAATCAAAGGATTATTCCTCACTGCTGTAACCTCATTTAGGAGACTGTGTACCATCTCAAGACATAGTTGAAGAGGATTGCTGATGTCAAAGACCCTTGTTCAAGGGCTGTCAACAATTGCCAGAATTACGCTGAAACTGAGAGAAGTTTTGTAGAGAAGTTGTGGGGGCTTGGAGTGAAGTTCTGTAGCTGCAGTTTGTTCAAGGATGTGTATAGACCAAGACTAGAGACCAAATCGAGTTGAATATCAGCCCATCTTGCTTGCTGATTGAACAGATGTTGGTGCAATTTACATATGACTGGGATGAGTTTTAGAGTGAATAACACTGCTGGACATGGCCAATTAAACACTGACATGTATGGTTGTTTTCCCTGAAAGGTACTGATAAGTTGGAGGCATCTTTGTTGAAGTTACATTACCAGGTTCCTCTAGTCCATTGTTTTGCCAATTGTATTTGCACAGGGATGAAATAAAGGGACTGTTATAGCTATTTTCGTTGTGATGAAATCAATGTACCAGTATTTATAAATTTCTGAGCTGTCATAAAAAATATAGATTTGTTTTGGTAAATTTGTGGGTTCATATGAAGTAGAGAACACATTGTCCAGCAAACAAAATTACAAGATACACCTAGAGCAGTTTGCATGTGACATGTTTGACAAAATTTCTAGCTGAAATATTCACTGAAAAAACTCAGAAATTTGTGGTCAATTGGGTAATTTCCTTGTTTGGAATCTTACAGTGGTATCAGAGCCTAATCTTGGCTCAGCCTGTGGGAAACCCTCCATTTTATGACACCATCGCATGAGTCTAGCCAGCTGTGGGCGATATCAAGGAGAAAAATTGTAGGACTGGAATTAAAGGATAAAGGTAACTAAGAGAAATGTTTCCCACTCAAAAATTCGAAAATTACAGTCAAGCTTTCACAAAAGTGACAGAATTTATAGAGGGTTGGGTCTGGTCAAAGAAAGCAAGAAAGGAAAAGGGAGGTTGCAGACTCAAAGATAA
Organism: Pinus taeda; assembly: GCA_000404065.3. NCBI lineage: Eukaryota > Viridiplantae > Streptophyta > Pinopsida > Pinales > Pinaceae > Pinus > Pinus taeda. Next base: position 418,403 of record APFE030579770.1, read on the forward strand.
ATCAATGGCCACAAACCTGGAAGAATGTGGAGAAGGATATGAAGTTGGCCTCCCCAGAGATCACCCTCAAGATGGTGATGAAGCACTATGCAAGCCCATAGATGATTCTTTGACAAATAACAGAGGAACAGAAAAGATCAAATTTCGCCAGGAAAATGTTGATTTAGTTTGTCAACCATTTGTTCATGTATGGGATGTGAATGGCACTAATGCTGAAGATTGCACCATCATTGTCGAAGAAATTATTGCTATTCCACTGCAGAATGACAGGACACTTGCTCAAAAAAGATTAAAGAAGGAAAAAACTATGAAAGAGGCTTTTTCCAATTCTTGTAATGTTGGTGGTGACATGAGCAGAATTGGAAAGATAGGCAGTGGCAGAATTGGCCTAGCAGTAAATAAATTACTGCCCACTGATGTCTATAATATTGGGCGTCAGCGTATCATGGGAAGCCTCATGGATCATATTCTTTTATTTACAAATGAACCACTTCTATCATATACAGCAGAAGAGAGGCAGAAAGGAATTTGGACAGGCAATGTGTTTGATCGAGGCAAGAATAAGGAGGTTGGCATGGTGCAAGAGTTTTACGAATCAACCTTAGGTGATGAGTTTGCCAATGAAATACAATTCAAAAATCTGTCTGAAGAAAAACACTAACTATAGTCACTGGGGTTTTCACAGGGCCTTCCAAAGCAAGTCTTTAAATGTTTTAGCACACTTGGAAAAAATGCCAGATGAAGCATTGCACCCTACAGGGTTTAATTACAGTAAAAGAACATCAGGTCTTAAGTCAGAGCTAGAAGCTAACAATGATCTGCAGAGGGAGGTTGGTGGCTATGAGAGTGTGGTTGATTTCCAACCGATTAAGGTTGTTGATGGGGATCTTCTTGAAGCCTTGAACAGGCTACCAAGAGGAATTGTTCCAGGTAATTTTTTGGATGCCATAGTAGTTGGAGTAGACTTGCCGATAAAGGAACTTGGAAGAAAGAGTGCAGGAAATAAACGCCTTTGTTTAAGTGCTCAATCCTTGATCAAAGACCTAAAGAAGGAGCAAAAGGGGACCAGGTAGACATAATTGCTAATCAGATGGAAGAACATGATATCCAACTTGACATTGTAATTTCCGGACAGAGGATGCCTAGACGAACTAAATCAAAGTTATTCTGTGAAGATCTTTCCCTTATAAACAGATTTTCGAAGCAAGCACAACCTGAAGTGATAGTTGTTGAAAGTTCAACCTCACTATTGAGTGCTATGGAAGCCAGAAACATTTTTCCAGTACTGTATTCAGAGGTAACTTGGAGCTGACTCCTATGATGAGAAGTCAGGTGTGGGTTTATAAGAAGACCAGGAAAGAAAGTATCCCTCCTTTAAAGAGATATTCAGACATGGCACCTCCAAATGATCAAAATGCAACACGAGAATTGAAGGTGGATGTTGGGTACCAAGGTAGGGAAGATCCTGACAAGAAAATTCCTCCAAATCAAATGATCAAGGGTTTTCAGTATGGACCACATATGGCTCCTATTTCCACTACAGAAGAAGAAGCACTCAAATTAAAGCCTGAGAAGGGCCTAAAGCTTTTGGGCTTTACAGATGCATCAAACATTCTGAGGCACTACTATGTGAGACATAAAAATATTTTATCGCAGCACCAGGTAATACCATGGCCATTTTTGCAATCGCCAAGGCAATGCAATCAACAAAGAATGCTTCCATTTTGCATTGTGTGTGGAGGAAAAGACAATCAAACGGTGCGCTTGGTATTTTGACCCCCAACATATCTAACACAGACAATGTTATGCTTGACTTGGTGCCCCCTCAAAGAGAGGAGGCAATGAAACTGGAGCTAACATTGAATCCTATTTTAGAGCGGTTCTACAGTTTTCCTCATTTAAAATCAAGATCAGATGTTGATGTGCCTCCAATTGACTATGTTGTTAAGAGGATAATTGAGCATGACCCACAGTTGTTTGCTAAAAAAGAACTTAAAGAGGTTTAGTAGCCTATTCCAATTGAAAAAGAATCAAAAGGCAGAGAAGGTCTCCAATAGATTTTGGAGGGACAAACTATTATTATGAAGAACCAGCAAGGAAAGATGCAGGAGATAATCTGCACAGTGGCATCTCCTTCAACAGTCTTGCAATAAGGAAACTAGAACAAGTTGGAAGATTGACACCAGTTGCAGATACTTCCATGAAGGTTGATAGAACAACTACTCCAGCAGGCATAGTGGGTTCATCAATACAAGAAATTACTGAGTAGATGGGGTTCAGTTGTACGAAGGCATTCAACAGGTGGATTTGGGATCCTGGCATAGATATGCAGATTCTGGATCATTTACAACTAGAGTTTCCCAGGTGTGTGTGGGATCCAGGAATACAGTTCCAATTGCTTGAAGACAGGCAATTTTTGGAGGGGAGGACTGTAATGTTCCCAAATTTTGTGCATGCAAAATCACTTACGAATTTTGCAATTTTGGAAATAATTAACAAGGGGACTTAAATTTGCCTAAGGAGACTTTATTAAAGGAGAAAGAATGATATTTCCTAGGCAAGTTGGATGTCACTTTAACTTTATAAGTGGAGTATCATAGAGTGACTTTATAAAAGTGAATTTAATAAAAAGAAGAAAAAATAATAATAAAGAGAGAAAAGAGATGGTGAAGATGAAAAGACAAAACGGAAGGCGAAGATGAAAAGACAAAAGGGAAGGCAAAGATGAAAAGGCAATCCTAAACTCATTAAAGAAGGGAATTGAGGAGGCTCTAATGCATTCGGACAGTGTTTGAAGAGAGAACTCTTGGAGAGAATTGGAAGAGAAAGCTGAGGGCTTTGGAGCCCTATCTACCATAGCAGACTTCATTGTTGCGATGATACCCCCTAGTCTGAGAGTGAAATCACTCAGATTTCACCGTAGAGCATCAATGGAGAACGAGATTTGCAAGAAAAACTGAGGTATCCAAGTTCTATCTGTTGATTCTAAAAGTTATTCAGTATTTTCTATATTCCCTTTGCAGGTGGAGGAAATGCCTGAAACTTGAGCCCTGGGAAACGAATTCCATGACCAAATACAGGTTGAGTTTGTGGTTTATAGTGGCTGTTCATTTCATGGCAGCAGATAGAGGGCATCAGTAGCTCAATTCACATCTCCTTAAAGGCAACTCGAGCACCCAGTCACAGTTATCCCTTATTTTATTGCATGGACAAGTTCCCTGGTTGCTTGGGACTGCATATTGATTGTGAAACTGAGGATAATGGTCGTGGAGCATACTCAGAAGCTTAAACAGGCCTATCAATTAAATTCTGGGCTGCATATTATTCAGAGGAGGGAGTGTATGCTCTGTAGGAGGTAACAGTAAATACAAAGCTACAGGCAGGCCATGTCACATGTTTGGGGCATCAAATCATTTCTCAAGAGGCTGCATCTCCCTTCAGAGCATAGCCACGAATTCTTGAGCATTATAGAGACAATCAAAGGATTATTCCTCACTGCTGTAACCTCATTTAGGAGACTGTGTATGTTAAATTTGGACAACTAGGTCCAAACTCCATGTTCTGATGCTCAGATTAAGAGGCTAATATTTTTGTTGGATTCCTCTTTCTGAGAGGTGTAAAATCCATATAAAATAGTCTTAATCCGATGAGCAGAACTTATATTTTGAATTTATTATTCTTAATAAATTATATGTGCAAGGTCGGCCAGTTTTGTAATGTAGGCTCACATGCCCAACAGATGTGTCACACACCCTCATTGATGGATATAAATATAGGAAAAGTTGGAGAGAATTTCATCACAACACAACTCACATCTTCCTCTCTCATCCTAAAGAGTACGAGCTACCTGGAGGACGAATTTCAGCCACACGTGGGAAGGACGAAGAGGACAGACCGTACGGCTGAGCTGTAGTACGATTTTTTGCTGCTAGGGTTTCGCAGAAAGTTTGACCAGCGTTGACTTTGGTCAACGCTTGGTCCAATCAAGCTGAAAATTTGTGGAAGGTTCGATTTTTGAAGGCCGTACTACCTGGCACAAAATCGAGGTCAAAGGGTTGACCGTTTCGCTGCTGCGTTGACTTTTAGCTTGCTGCCCCTGCGTTGACTTTTCAGGACAGCGTTGACTTTTGTAGAATTGACTTGGGTTGACTCATCTACTGGTTGGAGGGTTGTTGTGACACATCTGGGCTGGTTGACCAAAGGAGACTTTGCTGTTTGAAGCATCCTGTTGACCGCCGAAACGAACACACACATTTTTCCTGTTTCTGATTTGTCTTCTGTAAGATCTGCTTATATGTTCTATCTGCATTTTGCTTAACTACTTGTATGATTGCTGTGAGAAAAGTGAAATTGCTCTTAGCATAGAACATCTACAAAACTTTACAGTGTACCATCTCAAGGCATAGTTGAAGAGGATTGTTGATGTCAAAGACCCTTGTTCAAGGGCTGTCAAGTTGTCAACAATTGCCAGAATTACGCTGAAACTGAGAGAAGTTCTGGGGGCTTGTAGAGAAGTCTTGTAGCTGCAGTTTGTGCAAGGATGTGTATAGACCAAAAGTAAAGACCAAATCGAGTTGAATATCAGCCCATCTTGCTTGTTGATTGAACAGCTGTTGGTGCAATTTACATATGACTGGGATGAGTTTTAGAGTGAATAACACTGCTGGAGATGGCCAATTAAACGCTGATATATATGGTTGTTTTTGAAAGGTACTGATAAGTTGGAGGCATCTTTGTTGAAGCTACATTGCCAGGTTCCTCTAGTCCATTGTTTTTCCAATTGTATTTGCACAGTGATGAAATAAAGGGACTGTTATGGCTATTTTTGTTGTGATGAAACCAATGTACCAGTATTTATAAATTTCTGAGCTGTCATAAAAAATATAGATTTGTTTTGGTAAATTTGTGGGTTCATATGAAGTAGAGAACACATTCTCCAGCAAACAAAATTAAAAGATAAACCTACAGCAGTTTGCATGTGACATGTTTGAGAAAATTTCTAGCTGAAATATTCACTGAAAAACTCAGAAATTTGTGGTCAATTGGGTAATTTCCTTGTTTGGAATCTTATAGATCCATAGTACATTGATGATTAATAATTCAAGCATCAACCATCTAGAATTTAGATTCTATCAATTACAAACAAACACACAAATTTTCAAGTCATATAATAGAAAGTAGACCATTAACTTATGGAATGAAATAGGTTATCTAGCAACTGTCAACAATAACATGACCAAATAGTTATGTTTACAAAATAGGCCATCTACACACCAAAATATGAAGCCCAAAACAATAAACTGAGCTAGTTGCTAAACATTTCTCCACGGAAGAAGTGTTCACCAATTGTGAAAGCACCCATGTTGCCAAATGTTGCAGCTGCAGGCTAGCACCACCACACATGTTCCACCAATCCTTGACAAACAATGCTCCACCGTCCCATATATCGAGATCCTCATCATTAGTATCATACTTCATTCTTTTTCTCTTGTCTAACCTTTGCCTCTATGGACATTAGTCGACACCGCCCAATTTTCATCAAAATGCCTAATACAAGACTTAAAATATGGTAGAAAAAGCTTAACATGACTAATCAATGATTCTGGCTTGAGTGAAGGGTACATTTTTGCTAAGGCCGTTACAAAGGAGTTCAACATCAACACCACCAACACTAGGGTACATATAGGGCTTTATACTTCTAATTAAATGCCAATCACATACCCTCCTACGTGATAGAATCCAATTGAATGTTGCAATCCCATTGTTCTTGAAATCCTGAAACTATTTAGTATTAAGTCTGCTGAATTTTGAATGGGATATGAAATTATACTTTCTCCATATGAAGTCCAATAAGGTTGGAAGCTGGAACACTCTCAAATATCATAAAAGAATTAATAGTAATGTTAAAGATTTAAGTAAAAGTTTATCGTTTTACTTTAAGAATTTAACATTACCATTAGGGAGCATCTAAAAAGCATCTAGGGAGTGTCCAGGGAGGGTCAAAGGAGCACCTAGGGAACTTCCAAAACACATGACAAGAGCATGTATGGGAGCATGGTTCTGCACATGGGAGCATGTATGTTAGCATGGTTCGGCACATGGGGCCATAGCCGTTCCTAGTTTCCAGGAAGCAGAAAATTTGAGGCCAGAGTGCAGTTATGTTTTATGGGAGCATAATCCTATGGTACTTCCATTCGGAGCATGGTTCCAGGATCTGGAGAGGGGCAGGCAGTTCCTAGGGAGTGTCCAGGGGGGGTCAAAGGAGCACCTAGGAAGCATCAAGGAGCACCTAGGGAGGGTCCAGAACACATGACAGGAGCATGTATGGGAGCATGGTTCCGCACATGGGAGCATGGTTCCGCACATGGGAGCATGTATGTTAGCATGGTTCCGCACATGGAGCCATAGCCATTCCAGGTTTCCAGCAAGCAGAAAAAATTGAGGCCAGAGTGCAGTTCTGTTTTATGAGAGGACAATCCTATGGTACTTCCATTCGAAGCATGGTTCCAGGATCTGGAGAGGGGCGGGCAGTTCCTAGGGAGTGTCCAGGGAGGGTCAAAGGAGCACCTAGGGAGGGTCAAAGAGCATCTAGGGAGTGTCCAGGGATGGTCAAAGGAGCACCTAGGGAGCATCCAGAACACATGACAAGAGCATGTATGGGAGCATGTATGTTAGCATGTTTCAGCACGTGGGACCATAGCCATTCCAAGTTTCCAGGAAGCAGAAAAATTGAGGCCAGAGTTCAGTTCTGATTTATGGGAGCACACTCCTATGGTGCTTCTGTTCAGAGCATGGTTCCAGGATCTGGAGAGGGGTGGCCAGTTCCTGCAATGCTGCTGCAGACTGCAATTACAAACCTTAAAAATTGGGGTTGCATATTCAGATTCATTGGGGCCCAGCCCCCTCTCTTCAATGATCTATCCTCCTTTAAGGAATCTTATTGATTCTCTATCCTTAGTTATGTTCCTGTTGTAGACAACTCATTAGTCAACCCTCTGATTTTTTAAAATCAGATATCCAATCTTCCACCTTTCTAGATTTTGATAGCATAAAACATATTTTTTAAATATAGCACCCAAGACTCATTTGCAATTTCACATATTCATTGATTTTTCCCATGTTGACTTAGTTTCCTTAACACTTCTAAGGTGTTTATTGACACTTTCAGCCAAGACAAAGTAAAAAATTAATAATGCCTCTCTATTTCTGGTTTCAAACTTACTAATATTGTCTACATCAGTGGGTTTTTTCCAATCACACTCACCAAACCCCAAACAATTTTAAATGGTAAAATATTCTCCATGAGGACAAATTAGGAAGCATATTTTTTCCATTTAAATTCTATGACTCTAAAAGATATAATTTTGACCTCCCAACATGTTGAAAACTAAAGATTTTTACCAAGAGAATGAATATAACGGGTACCTGTGGGGCACACATCACACCTCAAACTCCCAACACTCAAAGTCTAGAAGATGTGATGTTCATGTCTAAAGCACATAATCTGAATCTGTCAATGTATGGTTACCTTGAAGATAGCTAGACAGTACACAATAAACTTTTCCAATAGATATGAATATCAGCAAAGTTCCAATATAGAAGCTTCAACAAATTAAAATAATTGACTTTCTAGCTCAGATAATTGACATGCGGATCCACATTACCGCAGAAGCATATTGCACAAGTATCTCAGCAAGTGTTCGATTATAGACATGGCCACGGTTATTATGGTCAAGAGTATTTGACCTCAACTCTGCAAGAAGAAAAGCAAAATGCGTCAAAAAACACCGTGTAATTACCAATAAAAAGCAACAAAAAATAGACTATAAGGAGTGTAGCCCATCAAAGCACGTAAGCAACCATGCAGTAGACCTATCGCATTGAAATGTACCATTAGAACATATGAAACTTTATGATGCCAGAAAGTAGTTTAAGGTCAGCAACCAAATAGAGTTGCCCAAGCTCCGATAAGAGCAGAAAGCAATCCATAACATTGGCATTATAAAGTACTATAAGATATAAAAAAAATAAACTATATCATAAATGCTTCCTCAAGAATTGCTCCAATAATATCATTTAAATGCTCCAAATAATCTGCTCCCAATCAAAGAGTTCATGCTAAGTTACCTGGATATAGATATGGATACGTCAAAGTTGGAGAAAATTTTGAATAGGGTGTGTGTGTGTGTGTGTGTGCGCAGACACACAAAGAGATAGAGAAATATACATATGTACCCATGACAAATATAGATATAAAATATAGATATGCTCATTTATATCCTGGATACTGATCATAAAGGTAGTTGAATCCTTACACACATACACATATACATCCTTTCCACTAAGGCATAATGCCCAGTGAGCTTACAAGATCCATTCCCACCAAGTCCTACAGGATTACAAGCCACTAGTGTGGCTGGAAGTTAATACCACCCTCCATCCAAGAACTTGGGGAAGTGGGGATGATTCACCGGGGGCTAGCAAAATACCAGTTTCCTCACTATGTACACATAAGTGAGGGCGGTTGAGATTCGAGAATTGTTTCTCCAGAAAGAAAACATACATACATACATATATATATATATATAGAGAGAGAAAGAGAGAGAGATTCTTGGGGCTAGTTTTTGGTTACTGATGCCAAAAACTTGACATGGGATAATCTTTAAAGTGTTAGAAAATGTAACTAGGTTCGGTCTTAATAATGATCCTCGTACTTTGATATATTTTACGTAAAAGAAAAAGAAGAAAAATATTTTTTATTATTATTATTTTATTAGAGAAGCGTGTTATTCATGCTTTTAGGATTTGATGAGTCAAAGAGTCAAAGTCCTATTTGGACCTATTGTAAAGAAAAAGGAAAAATAATATTTTTAAATATGTATTTTGGGTCAAAAACCCCTCTAGTTGCCAACTCGGCCCTACCTGTCAAGTCACCCCTGCCCCAGAAGACATGTCTATTGGCACCCCTCTAGACAGTATAAATAGAGGATAATTTGAGCTCATTTGGACACGAAGAATTCACTAGATTGGTTCTGAAATTTCGCAGAAGGAAGGCCTAAGTCTGAAATGGATGAAGGGTTTGTGGAAGTTCTACCTTATATTATCTCTTGTTGAAGATTTGTTGTTGGTCTCTTGTTGCTAATGGATTTGTTGTGCAGAAGGAAGGGTTGACTTGGCATCTAGAAGGTTGGTTATCGGTCTTGGATATCTCACTTTGATTTGATTCTATAAGAAGAGAATTTTTCTTGGTTTTCCCCTTGGAGGGATTTTGCCCTGGCTTGGAGCATATATCTTGTGTTTCTAGTGTTCTATGATCTTCATGTTTTACATTTGATAATTGTTTGATGAAGAAGAACATAATTAAATTAATAAGAAGCCAACAAATTTCACAAGCAATTATCAAAGAAAAAATCTACTTTACACTACAAGCCTCCCGATTTCTCAACACAAAGATCCTAGAAGAGCCGAAACACACATTCATATACTATATAAGAAAAATGGAGAAAGTGTTGGGAAATCTAGGGCATGAATAGTTAAAATATTTCTCGACTTGATAATTGCTTGTGATGTACTTTTACTTCTTAGCTTATAGTCTTTTCTTCGTTATGTTATTATTGTCTTCTTTTCATCAAGACAATTACCAATATGCACAATAAAAGACAAGTGACACAATATGTAGGCTTGTCAGTCAGGCCAAAACCCCTCACCTCTTTAGAGGAAAACCTGATAAAATTCTTCTTCTAGATCTTCAATTGATGAGTACCAAGACCATGACACAGACCCTTGACTCTAGTATCCTCCCAAGAACCTTGTCACTATCCTTGATGCTTTGCCTCTTCCCTTCGACTACATTATTGATCTTGCATTGCTCTCCTTGGCTCCTTCCAAAGAAACTTGGTCTTTATCCTTCACACTACTTCTTCTCGACTTCCCCTAGAGAATCTCGGTCTCTAGGCTTTCACTGATCTTCTCTAGAGAAACTCGGTCTCTAGATCTCTATCTCGGTCGCTCAGAAGAATCCTTCTTTTGTTGCCCCAGAAGAAACCTCTCCTTCGCTAGCCCAAAAGAAACCTCTCCTTCGCTTGCCCAAACGAATACCTTCTTCATTGTCCTAGAAGAATATCTCCTTCGTTGTCCCAGAAGAAACTCTTTTGTTGCGCCAGAAGAAATTGTTTCGCTGCCCCAGAAGAATCCTCTTTCGTTGCCCCTTCTTCGCACTTCTCTTGATCAAATGCAAGTCAAGTTACTTGTCTTCAAGTGGGGTCGAGTTAGGCTATATATACACTTCTTCTCATGTCTTTTAGGCCGACTTCTTCTAGCATGTTCTTCCATCATTGTAGGTCGACTTGAAGAGGATAAATGACAAGGTCTTGGAGGATACTTTACAATGTACATAGACAAGATTGACCTTTTACAAAGTGTAAGATGACTTCATTACATGATAATGACTCTAACATTTTATGACTAGATGACAAAAAAATCCTAAAGACTCTCAATGGGAGTCTTGACTCAAAAATAAAATCTCTTGCTCGTGAAACCCATGAAGCAAGTCAATAGAATAATTTTATTTTTCTTCTTTACATCTCATTACATAAAATCATAGTTACATGTCACTATGAAGACTGAACCTAGTTACACTTTTCAACAGAAAGCATACACCACCTTGTCTTATATTGTCATTTTTTCTAGGATAGTATGGGATTTTGACAAAACTATAACAAGTGGGAAAGGAAGCAGGTCTGGATCCTCTGTAGAGAATGCCTGGGAAAGGAAGAGTAATAATAAGGAAGTGGTTGAACATTCATCTCTTCCAGTTGTGGCAGTGTTATCAGAACTGGTGGAACTGGCCAGTCCGACTGGTTTGGAGGTGAAACCAGTCTAGTTAAAGGTCTAGAATTGGAAATGGTCGATTCGATATTAAACTGGCTGATTTGGTACTGAACTGACCATTTTTCACTTAATTGACCGGTTCTGTACCGAACCAACAGGTTTTGTACCAAACCAACCGGTTTCATACAATTTGACCAAAGACATTCAAAATGCAACTCATTTAAAGACAATTTTTTTGAGTGGGCAACCTACTATTAAAGCCTATGACCCTATTATTGCTATGCAATTCATGGTAATGTGAAATTCTTAAAGTAAAAGTGGCATTCTCCTTTATCTTTCATTTCCATCCTTTTACTTAATTTTTTAACCTTACCAAGAAATGACTTAGGATGTTTGAGAGTGGTTTCAACCTCATTGGATTCCATATGGAGAAACTAGAATTTAGATCTCACTCACAATCCAACAGACTTACCAATTTTTCAGGATTTCAAGATTGGAGGGATTGCAACGTTTTTAATAGACTTTGCCATGGATGAGGGTATATAACTAGTATTTAATCAAGAGCACCAAGCCCTTTACGTACCTTGATGTTAGTGGTATTGGTTGTCGAACTCCTTTATCATGACCCTACTAAAAATGTACCCATCACTCGAACAAAATCTTGATTTGACAAGCCACATTTTTTCTATCTTATTTTTATGCTTAGAGGGTGATATCCATGATGAAGATCCCAATATAGGCAATGATTTGGATGATATATATGTATTTGTTGTAGCATGAGTTTTTTTGGATGTTAGAGGCCATCTAGAGCTTGTTTTGTAATGTATTTTTGGTTCAAAAATGGATTGCACTAAAAGTTATTTTGGTTATGTGCACCCTTACATGCTATATAAATGAGAATTTTTGCTTAATTGTGTATAAATCGTTTGGATTCCTATGGATGTGTTGACCACTCCATGTCAACTACCCCATAGCTATACATTTTTTTGCACATGGATTTCCATCATGTCCGAGCATTCAAATGATCCACAGATTCATCAGTATCAACTGTATGTACACTAGAGTTTTGTAAACCCATTCTGCATTTTGTAATGTAAATGATCTTAGTAAGACAAATATATGTAACAACCTAGGTAAATTTAATTTTTTGATGATGATTTCTATCCTAGGAGGTTTTTAGTCTCGCTGATTCATATGTGTTTTTAAACACAAATGATCGGCAGAGTTTTTCCCTCCAACCTCACCTCAAAGCTACGTGGATTTTGTCGTCGGGATTTTAAATGAGTCCTAGTGTTATTTATCGAGTCTTTGTAAAAGTGATTTGAGAATAATTCTAACTATTTGGTTAGACTATTTTATTACAAGTCACTTAGTCTACTAAATCATATTTCATGTAGCACGAATGGGTAATTATTGAGGGTCTATAACGAACGGGTGTTCCCCCTTCATGGGTTAGAAATATAATATTTTATGTAAAAAATATTTAGTGCATGGTCCCTCATAGTTAAACACCATGGTTAAATATTAGAGGGTTGGAAAATTAATAATCCCTTCATGAGTAAATTAATTAAAATTTCTGGCTAAAATAAATTAAAATGCTAAAGCCAGAAATTTAATTAATTTAGGTCCTAGGAAAAATTAAATTCTCCAACATTTAAAATTCTTGGGTTTTAAAGTTCCTAATTTTTGGAGGTCCCCGACCAAGGGAATATTGAAAATTTCAAGATATTTTGAACCCTTGGGCCATAGCAGTTAAGTCAAAGTCAGCATTTTGCGTAAATTAACTCAAAATAATCATTTTTGAGTTAATTAAAAGGAAGTTAGAAGTGAAATTCGAATTTCCTCAAAAAGTAACTTTATTTCAACGGTGATGATTAAAAGATCATTTGATCTTCATCAACGGTTGAGATTGTTTTGATAGGGATCAAGGCAACTAGCTGTTGGAGAATTTTTCTATAAATGAGAGGCCTCTCTCCATTATTTGGATCCAATTTCTTAATCGTGTACTTGCTCTAAGAAAGCTCTTGTAACTTTTTCTGGTTAATAAAATGCAAAGACTTTGGGGTTTCAAATCGTGGCGTTCCTCTTTCAGATTTATGTGGTAATATTGTTCTTAATACTCTACTGCTTTTATTTGCATTTGTTGGTTAATAGCCTTTGAGGATTGATCTGTGCACAGGTATCTTGCATAGATTTCTGGTTTTTTTAAATATCATTTTGATTTGATAGAAGTTGCAGGTATCTCTATTTCTTGATGATCTTATGATTATTTTGAATCTCTATTAATCTAGCAATGAGATCTAAGTTTGCAGAAGTTATCATTCTGGATTTGGGCGTTTAAGGAAATCTTCAGCTGGATCAACTGACTCACATCACATAATTTAAAGAGCCCATTGTTTTTAATTTATGAAGTCATCTTACAAAACATTTTATGTTGGGTGTGGAGCCTGATTATCTTCTTTATTCAGAGGTATCGCCGCATTCGCCCCTAGTTCATAATGGGGTAGCAACGTTGCTCGTTTGTTCGCCGCCAAGGGGGTCCGGGGGGGCGACGGCGATTTTTATGAGCCCCCTCCGGCAGGGGTTCGGGGACAGCACCCCTAAAGCTAAAAATAGATGTAAAATTGCCTTGTAAACTATTGTAATTTTGTATTCAATCTGAGTCGTTCATTAGGCAAATGATCTGACGGTAGAAGTTATGTTTAATTTAGGATTTTTGCCCTAAAAAGCAACCCCTTGCTGTATATGAGGGAATTGTATTGCGGCTATGTAGATGTGTATTCTGAGCAAGAAAGAGAGGAGATTGTCTCAAAGTGAATAGGAAATTACAGCAGATCCATTGTAGGTTGTATCTCTTCATTTTGTTAGATAATACAAAAGGAAAGACTGGTTGTTTCTCCGTGGATGTAGCCCAAATTGGGTGAACCACGTATATCTGTGTCTTTCTTGTTTTATGCATTTTCTGTGTTTGTGTTTCTGCAATAATTTGTGTTCCATTGCTTTGTAATATATAATTTTCTAACATTTTATTTGCAGGGTTTTTCTTGGGCTTGTGCCTTTTTAAAATTTCAAATTTATTTCTAAATTTGTGCAAAATTTGTTTAAATCTGGCTAATAGAAGGCTCTGATCTGCAAATCTGCTAGATCTGTAGAATACTATTGTAGATTTGTAAATATCAAATTTCTAATTCATTAAGGTTTTGGGTATTTCATGTTTTTGTATATACATGTTTTGGGGTTTGTTATCTTTTGTTTGTGCAGGAACAGACCTGAAGATTGCAAGCAAATTTTGTGGATTCTGGAGACAAATCTAGGCCCTAGAGGGCATCCCCATTTTGTTTGCAGGTTAAAAAGAAAATTCAAGAAGATAGTGGGCAAATTTTTTAGGGCCTTGAAGCCCTGCGCTGGTCATCTCCAACCTCCTTCTCGACCTTCCTTCCATTCTCGGCCTCCCTTCTTCGCTACCCTCTCAGCCTCCCTCTTCCCACCTTCAAGCCTCCCTTGTTTCACTCCTTGTCACCATAAATTTTTCCCATAAATTTCTCTAAAAAATTTAACAAAAAGTTTTTCACAAAAAAATTCTGAGTTGAGGATTTTCAGTGATTCGGGCAACATATCTTCAAGTGCCTTGAAGCCCCTAAGAGCTGACTAGTGCACACCCACTAACCTTTCCTCATTCTGTTTTGAAAGCAAGGTTAATCCTGGAATAGATTTGCAATTAGCTGGAGTGTAGCAGCAAATTTAATTTATATTTAAATTTTATACTGTTGTACAATTGCAGAAATATAAGTGATCTTCAGTAACTGTTTGCATGCTAATTGACAAATTTCTTATCATTGTTTCTTTCACTGCTTTTCAGTGATTTATTTCTGAGTTTTTTTTAGATCAAATGCAACAATAGATCAGAAATAGTTAAACTCATAAATTTTCTGATTTGTTAAGTTATTAGTTTGTCATGTGAAGTTCTGTTGTTATACATAGAAAAATCTGAGTATCGCATGGTTATAGGATTGTTGATTTAAAAAATATTGTTGGTATTAACACTTGTTTTAAGAGTAGATTTCTACACTAATATTTCATTGATGTAATCTGAGTTTAAGCACTTGGTTTAATTTCTGAAATACATTTTTTTTACATGTTCATGCAAGTTTTACTTATGCATCTAATGATCTTTGATTGAATGTCTCATACAAATGGATATCTAAATTTAAAGTGTTTTATTTTCAACACTTCACATTTCAGTCATATTGTACATTTCAATAATTGTGCAAATTTTACATTTTACATTGTTGGTATAAGTACTTGTTTTCACATTAAGATCACCATTTTTATGAATCTTAAGTTAAATAGCAATCACAGCATAACTCAAAATAATTCATATTTTAGGCCCTCATTTAACTAAAATTAACCAAGTCCCTGCATTTCACATAGCTTGAAGTTTTGCATCTGCATATAAGACAATCGAATCTTTAGCAGCGGTTTCCCATCCTTTACTTGGACCTTATTTCCTTTGCAAGATAGTTGACTCCATAAGGCACTAGTATAATTTTCCTCAAATCAAATTGAATCCTTCAAAATCTTGCGCAATCTAAACAAGTATTGGTTGTTTAACTGTGTCTCCCAAAATGGTTGGTTCCCAACTAGTTTTCATTCATCTCATTCCTATAGGGTCTACCCCCTTAGTCTACTATAGGGAAACAACTCAAATGGAGTGATTGGGGATTAGTGTGACAGCCCTCGATCTGAGCCGTTATCGTGGTGCCTAGACATTTTGTGTAACAACAGGATGCACATGAATATATGTGTTTCTTTAAAATTTGAATTTTTTATGTGTTTTTGGTTAATCGGTTTTTTGGTCTGATTTTTTTACCAGTTTCAGTCTAGTTCCTACTGGTTGTCAGTTCAGAGGGTTTTTCAGTTCGATCACCAGTTTGGTTCTGATAACATTGAGTTGTGGTCATGTGGGTCATCTGGATGGCCAAAAATAAGATTATTTTCCAAGATGAACAGTCTAACCCATTACCAGTATTTTATAGAATCAGATATATTTATAAATAAAAAAAAAAAAGCCATAAGGTGAGGTCAAGTCGGACAACTCACACCACATAGGCCTAGGGTTATTTTGATGGAGTAGGACTATGTGGAGCAGAAGTGTGTCTTTATCTTTCAGAGAGTCATAAGATCTCCTTCCTTTGTGGAATTGTACAAGACAAAAACAATTGAGCAACGCTCATGCCAGTTTACATTCTAGTAGCTTCAAGAAAGGAAAGGAATGTTAAAGAAATACAGATATTCGCAGATTCAAGGTTGGCAATAGAATCACTTAATGGAATTTACATCACATGGAACTCATTCCTCCAAGATGCTGTCAAGATGGTAAAGGAAGTCAATACTTCTAAGTTTTTTCACCAAAATTACCTTCACATGTATCTACAGAGAAAGCAACTTGGAATCTAATGATATTGCTAAAAGGTACGTCAAATCACAAATTGGTATGTTGAAGATCATTGAATCTCAAGAAGATGACAACTACTCTCTCCCTCGCAGGTAGATTTTCATCCAAACCTGATTTGGTCCTTGTTGCCTCAAAATCTAGCAAGACCTATGAGAGCCCTCACAAAGTGAAGGCCAAACCCTATTGAAAGTTGCAAGTATGAGGGAGATTGCAACTATCACCTCAGCAATCTTCATCATGCTCTTTAGTGGAATTGTACCACAAGGGGCGCTTCCCAGTGATCACCTAAAGGGGTATTATAGGTTATATGGCTTAAGGTGATGTAAATGTGCACTAGGTAAAGATACTCTTCAATGGACAAAGACACATTTCCTTTTGTATAGGAACAGCTTATCATATACCAAACCCTAAAAGAGGTACGTGTGATCTACGGTTTCAAGATGTAGATCAACAAAGGAATATCTAGGCTTACAAGCACCCAAGAAAGGGTTTGCAAATGGTATAATCAACAAATGAGAAAGCAAACCCTCAATTTAAGCCCTAGGTTGAAGTCCTAGCTAGGGTTAGGGATTTTCTAGGGCACAAATTACTTAGGGAAGATGATGTTGGCCCTTCTAAGGAAAATTTAACCATGTAAAATGCTAGATTTTGAGTGAGGTTGCTCACCAAGGTTAAATTCAAGCCCCTTTAGCTCCAACATTCACCTAGAGATGCCCTACTTGAATTCGGCCCTACAAAAATAGCCCTAGCGACTTGCCTTAAAGGACTTAGAAAAATAATAGAAGGAGAATATTGAAGTTTTTTTGTAGTTTTTGACCAACACAAGAATTTCCAATGCCTATTCCTACTTGGGTGATGGAGTCTTTGGGGCTAATTTAAAAGAAAGTGAATCAATGCTTGGAGTAAGGGGGAAAACCCTAGTTGTCACTTGGAAAACCCTAGCTATCCTCTTTGTGAGAGGAAAATTAAAAAGGGGGCGCTCTCCATGTGGTCCCTATGGACTTCAAGGAAGATAAATTTAACATGCAACAATCAACCAATATTTTACATAAATGATACGCATTTAGACATGGAACAAGAAAAACCCTATCATTAATTAATCACATGAAAAACAATACAGTATGCAATTAAACTTACCACTCTTCCATGAAATAGACTTCTTTCAAACCTAAAAAGACATCTCCAAGGAAAAAAAACAATCTCCAATAGCAATAGCTCCAAAAAGATCACATTTCCACGAGTAGCAAGTTTACACAAGGCTAATTCAAGCTCTCTAAAGGAGGTTGAAATCCACGAGTATTGATGAAAAATAAGAATGGAGTGATCCTCTATTTATATGAGGTCAATCACTCCCATTAATTAGCTTAAATGCCCTATGAAATGTTTAATTTTCAGCATACATGAAGAAAATTGGTTACAAGCCAACCCAATAACTCAGTACAATAAAAGAAGCCACTAAAAGCGCACACGTGTGAGTCGAAACCCCTCTCTAGCATGATGTCATGCCCTTTTCAGGCATGTAAAGCTCCAAAAATGCATGGAATGAGCCGAATGCATTTCCAATCTTCATAATCAACTTTATGATTGAGGGGAGCCTTCAAGTTAGGCCTCAAATGTCTCCATGTGCCAAAATCTAACTTTGGGTGCCTTGCGTCATCTCCAAGGGGGGCATCAAGACAACGAAGTGCAATCTCTCTCAAGCGTTGGGGCTCAAAGAGGTGGTACAAGCCCTCGCCAATCATCCTAGGGATGACCATCATCATCTGGACTTTCGATCAAGCCATGCCCATCAAACAATGTCAGAGCCATCCTGAGGGCATGTTGGGTCCATTGAATACATCATCAAGACTCTCCAACACTAAGGAAAATGAGCTCAATGTTTCAGCATCTGGAGGTGCTCTAAGGTCTCAATAAACTGCTAGAATCGTCAAAGTGCCCCTCTATTTGCCTCACACCTTCCTCATTAAGCATTTGTGAGCATTTGGAGTTTGCAGAGTTATATTGAAGAGTTGAAATTTGGAGTACTACAAATCTTCTTGAGGAGTCCGTTGAGTTCAAAACAGAGGATGATCATATATTTCATGACGAGCATCCCATTCCCAACAATGGTGATGAGTTTGACGATTGATCATGTTGATCATTGATATGTAGTAGCCTATAACATGTTCTTGGACTCTGGGGGGCATTTATAGCCTCACTGTTTATATAATTCGTTTCAAATATGTATTGTACTCAGTGCCACTTTGCGATATTCACCATTACATGGTATATACACGAGCAAACTTTGCATGTATGTATGTGTGTGTGTGTCAATTGGGTTTATCTCGGGTGGTTGAGGAATAATTGTTATCCTCCCCACCCAAGTTCAATTCCTAC
Source organism: Pinus taeda (assembly GCA_000404065.3). NCBI lineage: Eukaryota > Viridiplantae > Streptophyta > Pinopsida > Pinales > Pinaceae > Pinus > Pinus taeda. The sequence goes on from APFE030579770.1 coordinate 437,064, forward strand.
TAGTGAGATTACAATAATGTACTCAATATGATTGGGAATTTAACCATAGAAAATTCACGAAATCCTGATATGCTACAGTGAACAATCTGAAAACTAGTTTCTTTTCACTAAAAACACAAAATTTCTCTACTTCAAATTTGCAGCGAAATAGGAACAAAAATAAATATAATTCACACAATCCAAGACAATTTTTTTTATAGGGAACCCAACTAGGAAAACCCTCTGCTTGTTTATTGATAGAAACTGAACAATTGATCTCTTACAAATACAATTGTTTTACTTGGAGAATACACCCTTCTCCCTGCTTATCCTAAAGCATGAAACCCTTGCAAGAATGTTGATCATGCTGCCCTCTTCCTTTGCTCCTCCTCTGCGCTGAATTCCTAGTGCAAACCCAAGGAACCAAGTCCCTAATTACCTATGCAAGAGTTGATCCTTTAGCTCATAAATTCTAGCGCATCAGCTAAGGGGAAAATTGACTTCTACCAACTCTCACAAGCCTTCTTCTTGTCACGCTCACTTACAAGCTTACACACAAAACCGGTGCATACAAGAGTGAATACAATTGTTCCTTCATTCCTTCTTTATAGCAATTGGATGGCTAAAATTAGTGAATTTTCTAATTAAGGAATGATCTTATGATTGGTTGAGTTAGCATGAGTTAACTGCTCATGCAACTCGTCCTATTTCAAGTCAACCACTTGAAACTTGATCACTCACACTAGAAAATCAAGAACTCAACCTTCAATTTCAACACATCATTTAATTGCAACCTAACTCGTCCTAATTTTTAAGGACACTCCTAAATTTTAGGAACTCGAGCATGCACAAGGAACTCGAATTTGACTCCTTGAATTAAGGCACAAATCAAGGAATCAATTTCTCACTATTATTTTCAACATTCCTCCTTAGTGAGAAAGGGATTCCTGGAAGAACCTTGTCCACATGGATCTATCCTGAACACTACCAAGTTCTTTGTTGTTGCAGCTGCTCCCTCTGAACTATAAGACTTCCCTGCTTTCTTTTGCGGAACCTACTTTGAAGACTTGTTCTTTCCCACCACGCTCTGCGAGTCCACTTCTTTAGTCATGAGTGCCATTTTCCCTATGTACCTTTGTGGTTGCTTCTTGATGTTGGAAGACTCAACTCTCTTCTGATCTCCCTTAACCAACTCCTCTGCCCACTTGGCTCGAACTTTCCCTATATTGGAACCTCTCTAACTGAGTGGTTGCCTCCACTCACCCTGGGCTATGGTCCTCATCATCATCATCTTGTTGGTCAGCCCAATTGCCAACTAGCTTAACATGAAACTGATATACTGGTTGAGGCTCCATCTTGAGAGCTCGATCCTGCTCTCACTCAAACACCACTTCTTCTCTACTCTGTGCACTCCCTGCCTTGTTGCTCAAGGTT
>APFE030579776.1:5823-35989 GCA_000404065.3 Pinus taeda
GACAGGATTAATGAAATTTCTGAAATCCCTTTTCCTCATAATAAAAAATCCATGCAGTCATTCTTAGGCCAAATTAATTTTGTAAAAAGATTTATTCCAGATTTTTCTCAAACTATTTTACGACTTCAAAATATGATTAAGAAAAACTCAGTCTTCAAATGGGGAGTACCAGAAAAGGAAGCATTTGAACTAATCAAGAAATCAATAATCAATGCCCCAACTCTAAATACCCCAAATTTTTCTAATCATTTTACAATGTACACCATCTCATCCGATTCTTCTTACGCTGCAGTACTTAAGCAGATCAACGATCACAATTTGGAAGCACCGATTTCATTTTATAGCTCAAATCTTCAAGGTGCAGAATTGAACTATTCTGAAGTAGAAAAACAAGCCTTTGCTATGTATAAAGCGGTTAAACATTACAGACCATTCCTGCTGAAAGCCCATACAAAGGTTATAGTTCCTTTCTCCTCAGTTAGACAACTATTAATCCAGAGAGAACTAGGAGAAAAAAGGGCAAACTAGGTAACAACGCTTCAGGAATACGACATAGAAATAAAGCCGGCAAAGATTGTTAGAGGTCAAGGTTTTTGCAGGTTATTGGCAGGCGCATCCAACATTCCAGAATCAAGCGATACAGATCAACCTGAAATCATCAATCAGGTAAGTGCCACCGATTCTGAATCACAGTACGCTGATTTAATATTTTACCTCAAAAATGGATATGCACCTCCCAACTTGTCCTACAAAAACAAAAGGGCCATAAGGTTGAAAGAAAAGAATTTTACCATTATTGATGATGTTTTGTTTAAACAAAATTATGATTCTGTTTTAATAAGATGCCTTGAGAAATAGGAAGCACAAAAAGTCTTGCAGGAATTGCACGACAGACCAGCAGGAGGCCACTTCGGAGCTGATACAACAGCTCACAAAGTCATCCATGCCAGATATTACTGGCCCACTCTGTTTAGAAATGCTCATGAATATGTAACGAAAATGTCCAAGTTGTCAAACTTCGAGTGGAAAACTAAATAAATCAGCCTTTCCCCTGCAACTGGTCAACATTGAACAACCATTTGAGCAATGGGGATTGGACATTATTGGAGAAATTACTCCTAATTCTTCCAAACAGCACAAGTATATCCTTACTGCTACCGATTACTTCACCAAGTGGGTTGAAGCAATTCCGCTAAATACAACAAAATCTGAAGCCATTATTGAATTCATAGATCAATTCATCATTACCAGGTTTGGTGTCCCGAACGCTCTTGTTTTTTATAATGCATCATACTTTTCAGGAAATGCTATGTTTGATTTCGCAATCAAAAGAGGTTTCAAACTCAAATATTCAGTTAACTACTATCCTCAAGGTAACGGTCTGGCAGAATCTACAAACAAAAACCTTATTAAAATTATTAAGCGAACTATCGAACAGAATCACAAGACTTGGCACAAATCTTTAATATTTGCATTATGGGCTGACAGGATAACGCAAAAAGATTCTATAGGTTCCTCCCCATTTAAACTAGTCTATGGAAAAGAAGTTGTACTACCAACAAATCTGATTCTTCCTTCCCTAGCTCTAGTCCAATTTATTGAAGAAAATACTTCTTCTTCTTTACAACTTAGGCATGACCAAATCTTGAAATTAGAAGAAGAAAGAGAAGAAGCCAAAATTATTCATGCGAAACATCAGCAGATCATCAAGGCATCATTTGATTCAATCTCATTTGGTTCTGAGCAATTCCAAGTTGGAGATTTAGTCCTGAAATGGGACAAAGCCCATGAAGATAAAGGAAAACACACCAAATTCCAAAAAATGTGGCTTGGACCATTTCATATCTGTGAAAAGATAGGCCATTCGACCTTTGTGCTACAAGATTTGTCAGGGTTGAGAGATTATCTCCCTGTTAATGGCCTAGTCTTAAAGAAATTTTCAACTGAGGAGGTAACCCCTTCTCCTTTTAGATAGCATTTTTATAGTTTGTAGAATAACTAGAAAATAAAACTGTAAGGCATTTTCTATTTGATATTTTCTATATTTAAAGAGTTTCTCAGAAACAAGCAATGCGATATTTACTTTTAAAATAATTAGAAGTATTAAATAAAAGGAATAATTTCTAGGAAATTAGTTATAATTGCATTCTAAGATTACAATACAATCCTAGTAAACTCTTCTCGAAGTATAAATCTTGTAAATCTTTTTAGATTTTTCAAAATTGGTTATAAAAAGGTTATCAATATTAAAATAGAAACTAGTCCAATTCAACATCTCAAACTCTTACCTTGTCATCCATCCTACCTTAAGGAGGAAAATTGTCTATCCCATTTTACTTAAGTTCATGATTATTCAGGATGGAATTCCAAGAATACTAGATATAAAAGTTGAGAGGTCTTATCACAAGCCTGCTTACCATGATCATAGGAAAATAGTTTGACCGACATTACCAATACTGCATACCAAAACAGGGTAATGGCTTAAATTGTAAGACAAGGGGTCTCATCACGAGCCAGCTTGTTCGGTTAGATTACTACCAGTGAATGGCATTGTCAATCAACTGGCCACCACACCAGGGCAATGAATTTTTATCTTACAAAATAATAGAAAAAGAAAATCAAAACAAATGTGAAAAAACATGATTTTGAATTCATTCTGTTAATCATGTGCTCAAGTGAATAGGACAATAGACAATGATATGGTTAAAAGGTATCCCTGCCGAGGCTATGGACGTTTGCTGGCAGCAGAGGCTCTACCTATGGCAAATGAGTTAATTTTAATAGTTGGTTTGGAATAGTCTCCTATTTTATCAATATCAACCAATAAGTGCCAATTTGAAAATCTGGAATGTATCTATTTTCAACAAGAGAGGAAATTAACGAAGAAAGTTTTGTTTCCTTAAAATGCAACGATATCTAGTTATATTAGAAATTTCCCTTTTGAATAAAATTTCTATTATGAAAAAGTTTAAGTATTTCTATACTATTCAGAGATAACTGCTTCTCCTAGCGAATCGCCAATTGTTGTGCCCTACAACAACCCCCCATTTCATATCATTAAAATTCCAAAAAATATAATGTGAAATGGGTCCCTTTTTAATTTTTGTTTCAAATTGATATCAATTTAAAGTTCTATTTCGCAAAAAGGCTTTTCAATAAAACCAATCAAAAACCCCCGATATAAAACGATTTATCTTTATCATTGCGATAAAGCGATCGCAAGATCGCATATCGCAATGACAAAGAAAACACAATGTAAGGGACATATTGGTTTTTGCCGATGCGAAATCGCTATCGGATATCGGCAAAGCATAAAATGACACGAGTAATGATCTTTGCTACCATGCGATGCGAAATCGGCAATCGGCGATAGCATCTAAAGCACAACTAAGCTTATCCTCATCCGATGCAATGCGATATCGCTATCGGTGATTCACCATGCCCTCATCCTAAGCGGCACTACCAACGATGCCTGACGCGATGTGATATCGGATATCGGCGATCGGGGATTCCAAGCAAAACCAATGCAATAACTTAGCATTTCCCCGATGCCCGATTTCGCAAAAGGTAAATGGCACATTTCTCAAAGTAACAGTCATAAAGGCAGTTTGATTTGATTTATTCGTAATTAAGGCCATATCCTTTGGAAAAGCCGCTCATCCATGTTCAAACCGCCAAATCGCCCTCAACATGCTTCAAATAAATCATTTATCCATTAATCAAAGCAATTGTAATTAATGAGACTGACAGGCCGTAACAACCATTTAATAAGAAAATTAGGCTTGAAGCCATCCACGTATTTGATCCTAAGGCCACCTTAAGTCGATTAATTACTGTGAATGCGCCAAGACATATATATATTTCATTCTCTTCGATTCATGATATTGTTGCATGTGGTGCTTATCTTTCACTCTGTGCAAAATTCTTTCACAGAAACAAAAGAAAGTGGAATGGGAATGAAATCCAAGAAGACTACAATGCCTACTGCTCCGCCAGCCGCAGGGCTAACTGTCGCGATCCAACTGGGAAGAACAAAGGAGTAATATCAGATACAACATGCTTAGGACTCCCCAAGACCACTTGGCAGGGGACTTATAATTTGATTGAGGCCGAAGGGCCAATGGTGACCGAAGTGGAGATTTTATGCGACAATAAGAACAAATCTGATGCCAATCTAAAAGACTTGGCTGACTCCTTCTTACACAGAATAGCGGCTCGGGAGAAGGTTCTTCCTTACATAGATGTGGTAAGGTGGGCACTCCAAGAGCTCCCAATTATCGAAAGACTGTTTGAATCTACGGATGGGAGGGTTTTCGGTTCGTTTCGAGCTGAAGACCTAAGGCTAATGTATCACCTGCCATGAGAAGAGAAGAAGTATAATGCTACATTTTTGGAGAAGTTTCGAGCAGAAAACGAGACCAAATTTGAACCTATTCGAGGCTGGAGACAGAATCCAGCAAAACACAAGCATGAAACCTCGGGTAAGTACTCAGTTGACTCCCTGTGTTCACCTTACTGTTATGCTGGAATTATGATGTGTAGGCTATGGGGATTGCAGGACTCTGCCAATATCACCATAGAAATGGTCCCCCTAATTGAGGCAGCATGCAGTGGAGAAATCATGGACTGGGCGGATATATTGTCCGACAAGTTAGCCAAAGCCATTCTTGACTTCAGGTCTGACTATCGTGTCACAGAAAGGGTTATTCCACCATTTTACTATAGTGCATATATTATGGATGTGTTGTGTTTTAATTCTGAATTTCCTGTACTGGGATGGAGGTGGACGTCGCAAGACCCCACACCCATTCACATATATCATCAAAAACTTTGGAAGACTAGTTATAAGCACCACCTGTACCAAATTTGCAACGGTTTTATGTTACCAATTCATTATTTAATTTTTAATAAGATTTCACCTAAAATATCTGAGCAATCAACTGTAGATTTGACTGTAGTAGCGAGTTGGTTTGGGGAGGAGAAATTCACCTATATCAGAGTTTTTGGCAGTCAGGCTAAGCCACGTGTGCTACCACTCTACATCCCTAATAAGTTACTTGCTAGGGAGGTAGCTTATCAAATCAGCGCTGAAAGGGTTACCCAAACCCTGAAAAGAGCTAAAAAACATGTTTGGCCTTCTTTTCCATTGCGAATTGGAATGTATACCCTGCATGACATCAAGCATGCAGAGAAGGAAGCCGGGAAAATGAACTTTCTCACCCTGGCTACTCTACCAGGAAGGCAGTATGATCCAAGAAAGATCGCTTACAATGCGCTCGACCAGGCCAAATTGGCCAAGGTCGAGCACAAAGAAGACAAATTCGAAGACTTGTTCGCATCAGCCGAATCACTGTATCAAGTCAAGTCGCTTGCCCGAAATTTTTATAATGATGAAGGGCTAGTTGAGGTTAACAGAATCAGAGAACAGAGGTTGCAAACTCTGCCTCTAGACTTGTTAGCAACTGTACCGACAGAAACCAGGTCAAGCGAGTCTGAACAGCGACATAATACACCACCTCCTACTACATCAAAACAGCAGGAGGAGACGCATAGCCAAAGGCAGGAGGTAACTCAGGAAAATGCACAGCAACAAGAAGAAACCCAAGCAAAGACCGAAGAGGAGAGCAGCTCTAAAGGTAACCATGATCCATTAGTTGATCCGAATTTGCTCCAGCAATGGAATCAATTCAGTACAATCATCAATAACTTAGAGTGCTCAAAAGATGATGAGGTTTCAAAGGAAGGCGATACACAAGAAGCGACATTGAAACCGGTTTCAGGTGAAACCAGCGGCCTACCCAAAACAAAAGAACTAGAGATAATTCCTAAAGATCCAACGGGAGAGATCGTTTTCCAAATTGAAGAGATCCCCCCTTTAGATATATTTTACAGCCCCAAGCATAAAGCCGTTGTAAAGCGACAGAGGAAAAGGAGAAGAACTGATCAACCTTCACCATTCCCTGAATTGACAGTAACGTGCAATGTTGTATGGAAAGAGGAATTCAACCCCTCCGATGACTTAACCAAGCTATCACAGTTTGCTGGAGCATATTCGCCGACGACTATTGATAAAGCAACGGAGGTGAGAAATTTGTTGAAAGCAAAGGATCAGGATATCGCTTCACTACAGGCGAGACTTTCAGAAGTTTAGCAGAGGGCAGAGCAGGCCGAGAAAGAATTGCTAATACAACAACAAAACAATAACCAGCTAGTCAAGCAATTACAAGAGCAAAAACAGAGGATAGATGACGACGCAATACAAAGGCATAAGGAGTTATCAGCGGCACTGGAGCAGTTAAGAATATCGACTGAAGGAACAATAAAAACAAAAGATGAACAAATCGCTCAATTGACCACTAAAATTGAGCAAACGAAAAATCTCCCTAAGATAGATGAGTTTAAAGCAGAAGCGCTCCAGCTAAATAAGGGATTGATTAATCAGGTTAAGTTGTTATGTCAACATCTCATACGAGAAAACCCATTGTGCGAATTGTCAGCATCTATAAGCGAAAAGGTAGACAAAGCAAGGGCTGACTTGGATCAGGCAGAAGAAACACTGACAAACTTTATAGAATGGAAGGATTCAGATGTAGGTCGGGCTGCTAATCTACCAAGAATTCTAGAATCGCACAAAGAAATATTGTTCACAGAATGGCAATCACAACTGATGAAAGCAGAAAGAGCGACTTCCAGATGCAGGACAATCAGTGGAAATTTGGTTGAATTAGTAAATAATACATTGTATTTATCTAACATAATTTCCCAATGCACTCTAGGTCAATTAACAACATCAAATATATTGGAGCACTCTGCTATCCGGACTTGGAGAAAAGCGCAAGATTGATCGCTTGGAGTCAACAGTCTGGACATGGGATGCGTATTGGTTCTTTTTAATCAAACCATACAGCCAAAGAGCCATCTTGAAGTGCCTAACCGATGCTGTCGGTTATATTATACCTGACATCCAGGATGCCACCTTCGCCGCCCAATTCAGTTTACGCCTCAACAAACCGCAAGAAGTAGAACCAATGCTCGCGATAAGTCAGCTAAGGTTTAAGGGAAAACAACCTGAGGCATGACTCATTTCACCGACCGCCAGATCGCCCCTAAGAAGTAGACCAGATTTACTGAAACCAATTTAGTAGGATTTTTGTTTCATAGATCTTTTTTTAGTTTAGTAGTATTTAAAGACCCTTTCATGCATTTAGAAAGGGTCCTAAAAGTTTTGTATATGACTTAAACCTTGAAGTTGCACTATTGTACTTCAGGGATATTCTTTTATGAAACTTGACCAATTATTCCGAATTTGATAAGGAAAGCTTTTATGCAAGTGCGCACTATTGTCATTGTTTGAAATCATTTCTGTGTTGAAGAAGGAATTTTGAATAGCGATTGATATTTCGGATCGATCTACAACTCACATGGTACTATTATCTGCGTCTGTATTCTTTTTCGTTATATGAATTGTTATTGAAATCGCTCTTGCTATTATCGCTTATATATATATATGTGTTTTTCACAACATTCCTTATGCATTCCACTATTGGTTGTTTATCGCATGCTCTCCTTTCAGACGTATATATGTATCGATGATATGAACAGTGAATGTAGTAATCTGTATGCATCGCTTCATTGTGACTATTCATGTGAAGCAATGTTTGAATGATTGAACATCTTTTATTTATTTTACAGAGTCATCTATATGCCTGATAAATAAATAAAGATTATTTAATGCTACATTCTGAATGAATAAGTTGTTCCCGGGATTAGTATTAGTTTCCCTATTTTTGTCAATAGAATAAGTCATTTGCCTATCATTTAAGCAATTTATTCATCACCCATCCATCCCTTTTATTTCATTATCGGGAAACTGGTCCCGTTATCTCCAGTTGGAGCCACCATTCCAAACGGAAAAGGAGCTGTACCAAGGTCCGGACCGGGTGGTTATCCCCAATGTTGTGGCAACAATTTCCGAGGCCTCAACAGTGTGATGCAGTACTTTCTGTGATGAATGAACAATTGACCAAGGTGAAGAGAAACAGATCCAAGAACTTTGGTTATGGTTCTATTTTGACTGCTTTCACCTTGGAGAGAATCCCACTGATGCAGCCACAGTATATTTCACTTGGCCTACCTCCACCAACCGAACCACGGATGTAGAGATGGGTCAATCTCATGTCTCGGCACACTGGTCAACCCCCAGATTTCTTTTTCTGAGACCTTCTTCGAGTGGTTTGATCGTCAAGAGATGGTTTATGCCAGGTTCCCATATGCTGGTATGGATTTCCGAGGTGATCCGGATTTGGTGTTGCCGATTGGTGAGAAGTGGGGTTCCATGAGTAAATCTTCTGACCATATCTCTGTTCATTGCTCTTTATAATGTTCTTATATTCTTATGATAAATACTAATCAAAACTCATGTGCTCATGTAGATGTTGGCCCAGTTCGACCAGCAGTACGCCGCAGAGACCCAGCGGCCGCCCCAGCAGGAGAGGTTGTTGGGAGGGCCATCCTTCGCGACCCTGATATGGTTGAGACTCTTTCGGCACTACAGGACCAGATCGAGGGCCTTACCCTTGGTATCCCGAACGTGAGGACCGATGAGCTTCCTTTGCGGTTGCAACGACATACCACTGGAGTGCCGAGTCGATGGACTAGGCTCTTACACATGATTGCACAAGCGGTGACTTGTTATCACCAGCATCATTAGGCTAGGGTGCCCCCTAGCATTTTTGAGTTTTGGGTCATTTGACCAATTTTGTCTTGGTTACAGAACATTATGTACAGACTATAAATAGTTATGGAATATATTTTTTATTTTCGAAGCTTTATTTTGGTTAAGTTATATTATCCTGCTGCATATATTGATGTGATGCTTCTTTTTATAAATGCCGCAAATGTCTATCTAACACATAATTTTCCAATGAGTCTGTTAATGTGTTTAAACTTCTGGAAATATGTTCATATTAGATGAAATCGAGCTGTCTTTCCAAAATTTTGACCCTTAGGAACATGCGATAGATAGTTGGATTTCGTACAGTGTAGATGTCGGTGAGTTGTAGAATGACGAGATGTGAGTCTAGCGTGACGACAAGTCGGCATATGCCATGTGTGATGGCATCAGAAAGGAGTTCTATGAATGCACTGTACTCAACGATATTGTTCGTAGACCGACCAATACACACTCCTCTGAAACTTACTAACTCGCCGCTGGGATTGAAAATGGCCCATGCCGCAGAAAACAGGTTCCGCGAAATACGACTTGCTTCGTCGGCATATCCAACGAATGATTCCAGTAGGTTCGACATCTACAACAAATGCAAAAAGTGGATTACTTAACCAAATTAAATGCTCTTGGCGAAAACAAAAATGTAACAAAAGCACGAGGATTACTATGCGAAATCAAGCATAGTAACGCTTGAGGTACAACCCTTTGCGAGGTTATGCCAGTGGAATCCCATCATAGTCCATCAACTCGTAGGCTCCTTTTGCTAATACTCGTTTAACAATATAGGGACCCATCCATAATGATTTGAATTCCCCTGCACGCAATTGATCAGATTCCTGGTCATAAAGTAAAACCAGGTCACCCTCTGAGAAGACGCGAGGTTTGACATTCTTGTCGAACTGTGCTTTGACTCGTTTCTTATGAGCCTCGTTAGCCGAAGCTGCATCATGACGAGTTTCATCCAAATGGATTAGTTCCAAGAAACGAGCCTCTTCTTCTGAGGTTCCGGGGAGAAGGTTGACTGCGAGTTTGAGGAACGATATTTCACATTGAACCAGTAAGATTGCTTCCAGACCGTACACCTATTGAAAAGGTGTGAATCTAGTTGCATTTCTTACCGATGTCTGGTATGCCCACAAGGCCGAGTACAGGATTAGGTGCCAATCCCATTTGTGGACCCTGATCATCCTTTGCAGCATGCGCTTTTGGACTTTGTTGATTGCTTCAACTTGTCCATTAGCTTACGGATAGTACGGAGTAGAGCTGTCGTGGGACAGTCCTAATTTGGCAGCCAACTCAACCATCATGTGATTGTGAAAATGTGATCCATGGTCTGTGACTATGGCCTGTGGAACACCGAATCTGGAGACTACGTGATTGAAAAAAAAAAGGCAGTCGTTTCGCCGTTGTTGTTTAATGTAGGCATCGCCTCGGCCCATTTGGTAAAATAGTCCACCGCGACTATTATGTACCCATGCCCCCCGATCGAGGTGGGGTTACATGTCATGAAATCTATGCCCCATTTGGCGAATGGCCCAACAGCTACCACTGGTTGCAGCGGTGCGGGTGGTCTTCTGGTTTTGCTATCGAAAATTTGGCAAGCATGACAACTTCTAACTACGGTTATGTAATCTTTGAACATTGTTGGCCAGAAGTATCTTGCTCGTAAAAAGATTTGCGTCGTAGCATAACCAAATTGATGCCCCCCACACGCGCCTAAATGGCAGTCATTCAGGACTTTTTCGGCCTCCTCAAGGGTGAGGCACCTCCGCAAAACTCTGTCGATACCACGACGGTAAAGAGTATCACCGAAGATCACGTAGTCTTTTGCTTGGTATCGAATACGTCGTTGTTCGGAGTGTGAGGTATTAGACCTATATGTTTGTGTCTGGAGATAAATGATTATATCTCCATACCACAGATCGCTTGAAGATATCAGAAACAAATTTTCATCCACGATTGCTTCTTCAGATGTGGCATCATTGGACGACGATGGGAGATCGCATAGTAACTCCGCGAATACCAGGGCTTTCTTTGATTTGGATTTTTTGAATTTCAAATCAAACTCTTGTAGAGTTGCTCTCCATTTTGAATATTTGACCCCCAGCAACTGTCGCGACAATATATAAGTCATGGGGTTGCAATCTGATAAAATGGTAGTTTTCCTGAAGAGGACGTAGTGTTGAAATCTCTGTATCGCTTGAACAGCCGTTAGGGCGAGCTTTTCAACGTAGGAGTATTTCATTTCCGTATCATTTAAGTTTCGACTTAAATAATATATAGGATGTTCAATTCCATTGTCTTCTTGAACTAAAACCATGGATATGGTTGTATCTGCTGCAGCCAGATACAGGTTAAAGTCTTTTTGATAATCAGGAGCATACATTAATAACGCTTGTATTAGGGATTTCTTCAAAGCATCAAAGGAGGCTTGCGCGACCTGGTCCCAAACGAAGGGTACATCCTTTTTCAAAAGACGAGTATAACCTTTAGCTAGTTCGACGTAATTTAGAATGAACCTCCTGAGGAAATTTGCTTTCCCTTGGAGTTTCTAAATCTAAAGCAGGTTTGAAGGTGGAGGCAAATCGATGATTGCCTGAACCTTGCAGGGGTCGAGACGAATCCCATCCTTTGAGACAAAGAATCCAAGTAAACGACTAGAACTGACACAAAACACACATTTGTGCGGATTGAGTCTTATCTTATAGTGTCGGTAACGTAGAAATATTGCTCTCAAATGGCGCAGACGATTGGTCCACTTTCGCGAATGAGCTGGGAGATCATCGAGATAAGGTTGAACGATGTTTTTGAGGTCATGGAAAGCATAGTTCATTGCTCTCTAAAAAGTTTCCCCTGCTTTCTTCAAACCAAAGGGTAGCTTGTGACATGCGAATGTGCCCCACGGACAAATGAATGCAGTCTTTGACTGGTCCTATGGGCGGATATTTATTTGATTATACCCGTAAAATCCATCCATAAATGAAAACATTTCGCATCCGGTGCATTCATCAATTATCTGGTCGATAAAGGGTGTAGGGTAGTTGTCCTTCGGACAAGCTTGATTTACATCCCTGTAATCGACGCACACTCTAATCGTTCCTTTTTTCATCACAGGAACAATATTTGATACCCAATCGATTACAGGAATGGGGTAAATGAAACCAGCATGGAGGAGTTTTTCAGCTTCCGCCTTGATGGCAACAACTTTCTTGGGGTGCACCTGCCTTAGCCGCTGTCGTATCGGTTTGACATCTGGATACATCTTGATTTCATGTTCAACTATGCTCGAGTCGATACCTGGCATTTCATCATATGACCAAGCAAAGACATCTCTAAACTCGTGAAAGAGAGTGTTATATATTTCCAGTTCGGAAGAAGAACAAGATTTGCCAACATGAATGTTCTCTACAACATCTGTTTTGGTCGAGATATTTATGGCAATAGTCTCTTCAATATTAGAGAGGTTTCTCTCGGAATCCATCGTGTTTATAGTATTCGTCAGAAAGTAAAACACTGAAGGATGGTGTAGGTCGTCGGAATTATCTTCTTTCCAAGTCAGAAGATGGGAACGATGGTGGTAATCTTCCCATGATGCCCCATCAATCATCATTTGTTGAATGATTCCTTCGTTTGTAGAGTGTACTAGCAACCAAGGATCTGAAGGGTTGCCATATTCCTTAGACCTATCTATCCAAACGCTTAACAAGCATTGATGCTGGTTTTCCTCCCATGCTGAGAAAATTGATTGCTATAATATTTCCAGCGGGGTTAGAGGAAAAACCTTCGAATGATCCATTTTAACATCTTTTTTGACATCCTTTGAACGGAAGATATCATATTGCAGGTTCCTACATTAGCAACTTCCGCCATATTGGTAGGAGGCAGTAGGGTAAAAGTTCCCATTAACGTAGGGTCTTTTAGTAGGCCTACTCCGACATTATGAAGCATGCTAGGGCTTCCATGGATAATCGAAATGCTTCCCGTAACTTGCGAACTGTTGGGGAGAAAAGTTTGTTGGTCGATGATTATAATTCCTCCTTGGGAAGGAAATGCAATTTTCCTAAAGTAGGTCGACACAACAGCTACCATGGCATATATCCAGGGTCTTCCCAGTAGGATGTTGTAATCAAGATTCCCATCGATGACTTCAACATCAATTTCTATTGTTTTTCCCCCCCAGTTCAACTTGCAAGTTACTTAGTATCCCATACGGGGTGTATGTTCGTCCATCAAATACTTTTAATGTTGTTGATGATCGCGACAAAGATAGAGACCCTAGAGTTTTCCAGCAACTCATTGACATGATACATGTGGATGCTCCCTCATCAATAATTGTTCTATGAATAGTTTTGTTGAGGGATTTCACTTGAATGAGGAAAGCTAGTTGAGCTGGTAACTGAGGGTCGTATCCTTTATCATTAAAAGATACAAGATTGGAATCCGTTGGGTCAATCCCACCTATTGCTGATAATAAAGCCTGCTTTTGGGAGGGGCAATTTTGCAGTACCTCAAGAGTCGACATCGCGGATGGCGATTGAGCTAAATCCTCCACTATATTATAGTGATGTGTTGCTCGAGCACGAGGATTAAACGTTGATTTGTGTACTACTCCCTTTGGCGGTTTTATCGTTAATTCAGGAACGATGGGTGGCACAACTTCTGTTGAAGTCGTTGTTGAACTACTAGGTTGATCGTTATCCTTGTTGTTCAACATCTGTGGATTCTCGTAATATTTACTCCTTGTCGTTATTAGAGCATCATTCAGTTGCTTCGATACTGACAACATTAGCACTTGGGATGGGGAAGCATTTTCGCCAGCAACTAGATTTGTTCCTGGGTTTGGAAACGGATCCGTCAGTACAGCCGAGGTTTTTGAACTTTTGAAGAATTTTCTAAGTTCTTCTTTATATGGACACTCTCGGGTCCAATGATCCTCGTCACATATACTGCATGGATTTTTTGGTTTCGCATTCCCAGAAGGGTTCGCAGAAGATTTTCTAGGAGATCAGTCTCCCTGGTTTTTCTTCTTCCCTTGTTTTTTCTTCTTGCCTCCTGGTTGCTTGGTTTCTTTCCTTTTGTTTGTTGACACGGCATTTACTTCTGAGGCTAGAAGTTCCTCATTTTCATCTTGACTCGAAAACGTGTGGGCCTTTTTCGATGTGGCCTTTGCGGTTTTAGTGCTTGTCGTACCTATCACACCATTGTCGGCATGAGAGTCTTTGTTTGATTTAGGAGGCGGAGGAACGGAAAATTCTGGTCTAGGAGCGTCAGGGATTTTATCGTAGAGCATGCCAGACTAAGTATAGATCAAGTCTAGATATTGTGCACAAGCAATAACTTTCTCTTCAGAGACGACTCCCCCTTTTGCCACATCTTCTGTAATAGTGGGTAGCAGTGACTTAATAAACCATCCAGCCAATAGTTGATCAGGAACATATGTTTTTACCATTCTACGACGACGCCGCCACTCATGAATATGATCGGATATGTAAGTGGTTGTCGTTTGTTTGAAATTGGTCAGCAGCTCAATTCCTGTTTTGTACCTGATAGGTAACTGAAAATGGTTTAAAAAGATTGTGCCTAGGGTACTGAAGTTATCAAACGAAGCTCTAGGCAATTCGATATACCACTTTGCTGCCAGACCAGTTAACGTGCGCTGAAAGAGGCGAAGCCGAATCGAATCATCATTGAGAGTGTTTGACGAACACCATAGATGAAAGGTCATCACATGATTCGATGGGTCTTCGCCCGGATTTCCATTAAATTTAGGAATATCCGACGGAAGTTTATGCGGAATCGTCGGCCACCAAGGGACGTAGGCAATTGGATCATTCGTTAGTCGACTTAGATCCAGTAACTCTAGAGTTGCCACAAAGGGCAACTGTTGATTCAAGCTTGGTTGAGCATACCTAGGATAAGATAAAATCGTTTGAGCAGTGGGTCTTTGCATACCAGCATAATGCATTTGATGTTGGTAACTTTGGTAAGGTTGATGGGCATAACCATTATGATATGGTTGATACTGCTGCCCATTACTTGCAAAGACTTGTTGCTCATATCCTTGGTAAGCCTGCTGGAATTGCGGTTGTTGGTATTGCACCAGCCATGGTTGTGAAGCCATAGACTGTTGCCCAGTACTGACTGTTTGACCAAGATGGGGATTGGTGTTCCCTATTTGAACCTGTGCCATTCCACTAGTGGGTGATTGTGGTTGTGTCGGAGGTACAAGAGATTGTTGTATTGCAACCTGTGAAACTTGAGGTTGGCATACAACTGGTGATGCTTGTACTTGCGATATTGCCACAATAGCCGGCGTAGTGGGGATGTTTGTCATAGGTGAACTTTGTTTTATTGAGCATACAATAGTTGGTTGTTGAGACAGGATTGGTACCCAACCGCTAGTTGTGATTCCAGCATAACCCAAATTTTGTTGTGAACTCACGCATGGTTGTCCTTCTGGGGAAGACAATGAAAGCATATACGGCCCTCCATACGACGGTAATCCTGTGCTCAAAGGAATAATTTTCCTTTGGGGACCAGTTTGCCCAAATTGACCTTGTGAGGGATCAATTTTTCGAGACTCAACGTAAGAGATTCCAAATATAATTCTGGACGAACAAACGGGAACAGTCCATACTGTCCAAATAGTCCCAGGATGGACTCCATCCAGCGATTGAAAGTTGGTTGGGATAGATGGCACACCAGCAAACATTGTCGGAATAGCAGAAGGAGCTTCAGTTGTTGCTGTGTCGGGTGACACAGTCCTTGATGTTGACAGTTGTTCAGACATATTAAGCCTATCCAAGAGATTCCTCAGCGATTCTTCAGGACCTTCTGAGGGTGGGTGAATATTCTCTAATAAAGAAGGATATAGGGTGATCCTAGCTCCAAGTCGCGTTGGAGCGCTAGATGGAGGATCTTCCACAATCTCTTCTATGGAAATCAATCCAGGAGGAAGAGGCAGACCGTCAGGTCCGTAAAATATTTCTGGTGCCGAAGAAGATGTAAGTTCTGCAGCAGCAGACAGTTGGGGAGTAATACCTTCCGAATCGGCTGTAGACGGAGCCGGTTCAGGAATAGAAGTGTTAACCGTCACATTAGGATCAGTCGTAATGTCCTTTTGTTGTTGCGGAATTTCTTCTGTAGAGCCAGGGATTCCAGAAATGTTTGGAGTAACCGGAGTCTCTGAGGATGTTGGAGTGCTTGCTCCAACCAACCTAGGGGACTTTGATCCAGTTAGACGAGTTCGCTTTGTCCGGAATGGTTTCGCTTCCAGAGTCAATGACGGTTGACTCGTAAGTCCCCGCGAACGACGGGGTTTTGATTGACTTTCTTCCATGATTGCGGATTACTTGATCAACTCAAAATAAAAAGGGAAAAATGCTTTTCGAATTAAATAAATTTTAGACGCTTTAACACAACTTGTTTTTTCAATTTTAAAGAGTCGAGAAAAAACAAAAGATGACTCTAGTCGCCTTTGATTTTTTATTGAGCCTGAAGTGACAAGTGCTCAGAGGACCTTTTCGTTTAAGGAGTCTGAAAAGGAGCAAAATGGACTTCTCTGGAGATCTACGCAGAGAGGATTACCAAACCAATCTCAAAACTGCAGAATACTTTTTACGGTACGGCAGTCAATCTTCCTGAATGTTGTGTTCGGTGCATTGCGATCGATAGGGCAATAGACACGGCTTCCTAAGGATAAAGGATGCAGCCTATTATGGTCTCCCAATATATACTCAACGGTACGTGAGAGCACAAGTCCGTACTGGCACTTGCCGTCTCAGAGTGGAGGAATCACCCAACCAACACTGAAAGCAACAGTTACCAGGCTTTACGACGCCGGAATACGTCTCTAGCCTAGACCTCTAGATGTTGTGCGTTAAGTTCCAAAGCGTTGTTAGATTCATTGAATTTATTTTAAGTTGATCTTGCTTAACAGTTTGCCTTTCAGGTTCACCACGTGATGTATATATAATTCTTAAAATGCGTCTAAGATGATAAAAAAATGTTTGATCTTCTTTCAGCAATGAAAATCCTAGCTACTGAAGGGAAGAAAGTCAAGAATCTTTTCTTCAAAGATCACAGAGCACACGCTAAATGCACAGTCCTAAATCAAGCCAAGCAATCAAAATGCAAATGCACATGCATGTACTTGTTTTCAGCTCTCTTAATGTGTGAATGACGTTAAGAAAGCTATGTGCAAAATTGAATTACTTTTAAAGCAACAGTACTCAACAAAATTCTTTTTCAAAACGAAGTGAAAGCAAGAGAGACACTTTGCAATTTTGAAATGGAAATTGCTTTTCGACACTTTAAAACTAATAATTCAAATCCTATGCAATAGTAACTGTATAATTGGCTATCCAGAACAATGGGATTGTTTTCTAAAACTGAAAACAACAGCTACGACACTTTCAGATCTAGAGACAACAGTTCGACTATGCTACTTTTTGCAAAAGAGAACTAAAAACGACACACAATACATAAAAACATTTATAGTTCTTTGCACTAAGGAGGCGGAATAATGCAAGAGAAGGGGGTTTTCACAGAAGTACACTGACTATAGATAGCAAAACCATTGAATAAGACTGAAAATAGTGAGAAAAATCCACAGTCGGAGGGTAAAGTTAACCCTCCCTGACCATCGCACCTATTACACAGTGAACTCAATATGCAGCGCACCTACTGCGCTCAGGAAGTGCGATGCATATAGACTGCCTTGAAGGCAGGGTGCGATGGTAGCATTGCGAGAATTTGAATGGGATTTCTCTCACAGTTTGCAATCTAGTTCAGGTGTTTAGGCTGAATAAGTAAAGATCAGTGTATGTAAAACACACGGGTGATCTAAGAGGTTACTAGAGCCACCACTCAGGGCAATTAGATTGCTTGCAGATCTATTGTTTAATTCATAAACAAAACACGGAGATAGACTGAAGCAGCATTGATCTACTTTGCATTTGTATGACAAATGCAGTTTGAAGACTAGCTGGCTTGACTTCAGGCTCCGTCTGTATGTTTATAAAAGAAACAAGGATAGATAGGCTAACAAGTAATCTAGTCGTTCCCCAGTGGAGTCGCCATTTTGTTATCCGGGAATAGTGTCCACTCGGATGCTGCTATTCCCACTAAGATGGGTGGCTATCTTAGAAACAAACAATCAAAGTCTATTGTTGTTTCCTTTTATGAAAATAGATGAGAGGAGGAACAAGAAGACCAACTTGAGTCTTGCGCTTGATTTCCTCTCCTTCTTGATAGAGCTTCGCCGCTTCTTCTTTGTCTGCCCAGCTTCAAAAGAACCTGTGGAATCGCAGCAACATACTACTATGCAAGAAACAAGGATCTAAATTCATAAATAATACAGGATCAGATGTGTATTAACCATATACATGCGTATATAAACAAGTACACAAGAATATGGAAGGAAACAAGAATAGCTTTATTTAGATGAAAAGTAGCAAGAGGATTACAACCATGTGCTTTGAACCAGCATCATCCTCCAGCTAAGAAGCCCTTCTTCACCCCAAGCAAAGCTAGATCACCCAACACTGTGAATGTAAACCAGAATACCAACAACACTTCTCTATAAGATACAAAATTCCAGGCTCTGGATCTCTGTGATGAGGGATCCATATATAGATGATTACAGAGAGGTGAGTCATCTTTTGGGATCTGATATGTCCTTCTCTCTGATAGTTCCTGCTTTCACTTGGAGAATGAAGATCTCTTACTCATCCCTGGTCGAAAATGGAGTGGCAAGTGTCAGAGGGGAATCTTCTAGAAGATTCCATGATCTTCCACCTCGCATTTTGGTCCCTGCCATTTGTCCATTCCCGATCATCGCACCCTACAGAGGAGAAAAACAGTATGCATCACACCCTGTACATTGGGAAGGTGATATGCATCCCACCCCCTGCATGGAGCTTTCAGTATGGTCCAGTTTTGACCATTTATGAGCAGTTTTCAGTGGAGAACTTCTAAGAGATGATGTAATCAGTTGACCTTGTTCCTGTAGGCAGTGAAGCAACCCTTTTAGGGTCTTAAGAGCCCTCAGTTTATAGACATTTGTGATTGGGGTTGAAGTGCCCAAAAATGTCTATAACAGAGGGGTACACTAGCAGATTCTTAGAGTTGTTGAGGTATATGCCTTATCTTAAGGAGGAGAAATTGAAGATTCATAGATTCATCAGTGGGTTGTCAGTAGCATTCAAAGACATGATTGATTGATGATCCTATATCGTTGGAGGAATCGATTAGAAAGATAACACATTGTTATGATAAATTGAAGCCTATATATGCTACTAAACAAGATTAGAAGGGTAATGAGAAGAATAAAGGAAAATGGGATAAGAATCAAATAGGACCTTAGGAAACAAGTAACAATGAGAATGCAACACTACCTAGGAAGTTCAATTCATTTGATAAAGGACAAGGGTTTCAGTCTAAGGAGTAGCACAAGGGTGATGGTAGGAAGCCTTTACAGTGTTGGAATTATGGAAAGGATCATCGCAGGAGAGATTGTCCATAAAATTAGGGTGGACAACCACATATTTATAGTGCTTAGGAGGCACAGACAGTGGGGGATGTTGGGCAGAGTATTCCTCAAATTTATGCAGTTTTGGATAATAGGTAGGGAGATCACCAGGTATTTATTATGGAGATGAATGGTAAGCTTTATGATCAATTTGTTTCTATTTTGATTGAAACTAGATCTAATTATAGTTATGTTAACCCTGACCTAGTGGATAAGTGTGGTTTGAATAAATAAATGCATGCAAAATCTTGGTTAGTGCAGCTGGCTATAGATACTGAGAAAATATTTCATCATTGGGTAAGAGCTTGTGCATTTGAATTGAATGGTATGCCTACATCAACACATTTGAATGTGCTTCCATTGGGATCATATAGTATGTTGTTGGGTATGGACTGGTTATATCTTCATAGCACCAAGGTAGATTATTATGAGAAGGCCATTAAATGCCCTGATGACAATGGATAACATAGAATCTTGCAGGGTAAGAAAAAGGAAACATCAGTCGGAATGGCTACAGTTATGCAAGAAAAGTGTAGTCATAGAAATGGGTATGTTTTATTTGTAGTAAATATTTCTAGTGAAAAAGGTAAGAAAGTTGAGGATGCGAATGTCTTAAAGAAGTATCCAGTTTCGCAACAGTTCTAAGATGTAGTTCCAGCATAGATTTTAGAATTTTCGTCTCATAGGGAAGTGGACTTTTCTATTGGTCTGATACCAAGGGCAACACCAACATTAAAGGAATCTTACAAGATGAGCACACCAGAGTTGGTGGAATTGAATTTGCGGTTGAATGAAATGCTTGACAAGGGATTCATTAGGCCAAGTGTGTCACCTTAGGGTGCACCAGTGTTGTTTGTGAAGAAGAAGGATGGTAGTATTAGATTGTGCATTGATTATAAGAATTTAAACAAGGTAACCATCAAGAACAGGTATCTATTGTCAAGGATTAATGACTTGTTTGATTAGTTGAAGGGAGAAACAATATTCTCAAAGGTTGATTTGAGATCAAGATACCATCAGGTATGCATCAAAGAAGATGACATCTACAAGACTTCTTTCTATACTAGGCACGGGAATTATGAGTTTATTGTAGTTCCTTTCAGTTTGACTAATGCTCCAGTGACTTTTGTGTGCTTTATGAATAGTGTATTGTGTCTTTATATGGATAAGTTTGTGATTGTATTCATTGATGATATATTGATATATTCTAAGAATGAGGAAGAGCATGTCGAACACTTAGCAACAATATTAAGATTACTAAGAGAGCTTCAGTTGTATGCCAAGCTTAGTAAATGCAGTTTATTTCAGACAAAGGTACATTACTTGGGACATGTTGTTTCCAAGGAAGGCATAGCAGTAGATCTAAAAAAGATAAAAGCTATCATGGAATAGGCATCTCCTGGGAATGTGGATGAGGTTAAATCATTCATGGGGTTGGCGGGTTATTATATGAGGTTCATCAAGAAACTCTCACAGATTGCTTATCCTATTACATCCTTGCAGTGAAAAGGTAAGAAATTTGAATGGATAGAAGAATGTGCAACTAGTTTTGAGCAGTTGAAGCAGTTGATTACAAATGTTCCAATTCTAAAGATCACAAATCCAGACAAAGAGTTTGTGTTGAGTAGAGATGCTTACAAGAGAGGACTTGGTGGATTCCTGGTGCAAGAAGGACATGAAGTGTGCTATGAATCAAGGAAATTGAATGAGAACGAGTATAATTATGTGACAAATGATCTTAAGCTAGCAATGATCATTCATGCATTGAAGATGTGAAGGCACTATCTTCTTGGCAGGAGGTTTGTATTGATGAGTGATCACAATGGATTGAGATACTTGTTTGACCAACTAAATCTGAATGCCATGCAAGCTAGATGGTTGGCCACGATCAATGAGTTTGACTTTGAGATCAGGTGCATTAAAGGGAAAGAGAACAGGGTTGCAGATGTTCTTAGCATAAGAGTACAGGTAAATCACATTGCAGCTATGAGTTCATACGAGACAAATCTACAGGCTCAGATCTTGCTGGGAGGACAACATGATGACAAGTATAGGGAGCTTAGGCATAAGTTATAGCAGGATACAGGTGATCAAGATGTGGACTATAATCTCATAAAATATGGTTTGGTTAGATTTAAGGATAGGATCTCTGTGTCAGACAACAATGATATCAAGAAGCTTATCTTGAGGGAATGTCATGCTAAGTTGTATTCTGGTTACCTAGGATATCATAAGACATTAAAAGTGGTGAAGAAGTTCTATTATTGACCAAGTATGATGAAGGAAGTGGCAAATTTTGTGGTTATATTTTTTGATTGTCAACAAGTAAAGGCAGAGTGTAAGCATCCAAGTGGTTTTCCATAACCGAATCCAATTCCAGAGTGGAAATGGGAGGTCATTTCCATGGATTTCATTACAGGTTTTCTAAGGAAATATAGACATCATGATTTTATTATGGTTGTGTTTGACAGGTTGACTAAGGTAGCCACTTCATTCCAGTGAAGTCTACTTATTCAGGTAGTGAGGTAGCGCAGGTCTTCATTAGAGATATAGTTAGGTTACATGGTGTTCCAAAGAATATTGTTTCAGACGGAGATGCCAAGTTCACCTCCAGATTTTGGAAGGAATTATTTGTAAGCTTGGGTACAAATTTGGCCTTCATTACATCTTATTGTCCGTAGATAGATGGGTAGACAACAAGGGTTGACAAGACTCTCAAGGACATGTTGAGAATGTATGTTATGCATTAGCAGTGAAAGTGGGGAGAGTATCTTCCACTAGTTGAGTTTTCTTACAACAATGGTTATCAGGAGTAACTAAGGATGAGTCTGTTCGAGGCACTCTATGGGTGGAGTTTTAATACTCCTGTCAGTTGGAGTGATCTAGTGAATAGGATATTGATAGGATCAAACATGTTGGCATAAATGAAGTAGAAAATGCAAGTTATCAACAAGAATCTAAAGGTAGCATAGGACAAGAAGAAAATTTATGCAGATCAACACCAGGTGTTTAAGGAGTTTCATGTTGGGGAACATGTGTATTTGTGCATCGATCCCATGAATATCTCCTTGAGGGGTTGGGTCATGTGCGAAGCTAGCACTTCAGTATTTCGGGCCTTTCAAGATTCTTGAGAGGATTAGACTAGTGGCCTATATAATTCCATTGCCTCTGACAGTGAAATTCCACGATGTTTTCCATGTGTCATTAATTAAGAAGTATGTTAAAGATGTTGATCATGAGATTGATTGGTCTATATTGTAGGTGGAACCAGAAGGAGAATTCTAGTTGGAACCTCAGTGCATTTTGCAGAGAAATATGCTTATGTTCTGGAACTGAGCAATCGGGCAAGTTAAAGTGCAGTGGAAGCACTTTGGGCCCGATGAAACTACATGGGAGATGGATGATCAGATACAGGCTATGTATCCTTCATTTTTTTCTAGTGGAGGCAAATGTGTTTTGGTATATTTACATATTTATATATGGTTGTCACTGTAAATACCACAATGAGTTGTTTTATAAAGCTCCAATAAGTGGTATGGTTGTCATGTTGTTTTTCTTTACAGTAGGTTGTTCATTGTAAATATTGTAATGATCTAAGTTAAATATCCATGGGTAGCATGTTTGGTTTTTAGTAGCCTTGTTGCCTATTGATTTCATTGAACATCGAGGACGGTGTTCCCCTAAGGGGGAGGGGTTTGTAATAGCCTTGGGTTAAAATCCATGTAATAAAGTTAATAAAGGAAAAATAATACCAAGGTCATGGGACATGTATTCCAAGCTGAATGTTGAGAAAAAACATAGTGACGAGGATCACATGTGATTAATTAATTGCTATGGAAATTGCCAAAGGCAATGACAAAGGCTTTGGAAAGGCATGAAGCATTTATTGACATTTTATTTATGAAAATAATGGAAATTAGGAGAAAAGGAAGGTGAAAGGTCACACGTTACATGTGAGGAGGAAAATGAAGGAAAATAATGGAAAATCAATAAAATAGAGCCCTCAATGATAAAAAGGTTTCTGAGGATTATTTCAATGCTTTTTGTTAGTTTTAGCTTGAAGCTCTCTCACTACTCTCTCTCTCTCACTATTGCACACTTAGAGTTTTCTTGAACCACTTTTGGAGCATTGTGGCATACTTTGAATTTGAATCAAAGGCAATTGAAGAGCAATAAAGCACAAGGAAACACGAGGATCATCAACTACAATGAGTTTTTCTTACAACTACTGAATTGCATGTATGATTTCTTCACTAGTTTGACATGCATGGAATATGCATGTGGTTATTTGGTTATGATTTTCCATTGAAATGGGGGATTTCCTGGATTGACAGTGGTTTTACCTAGCCTTTCCATTTTCTAGATAGCTATGGTGTTGTATGCTTTACCTTTTCTTTTTAGTTGATGCTCATGTTCCTTATGGTTGTGGGTTGAGTTATTAGTTCTTGGATTCGTGGTTGGAAAAATGCTCTAGAAACCCTATAACAAGTTTGGTTGAGTTACTAGTCCTGGAAGCCTTGGTTGGAAAAACACTTTGGAGTCCTTGATGGGTTTAGTTACTAGTCTTGGAAGCCTTGGTTGAACAAACAATCTTGAGCCTGGTGGTAGTTGTGGGTTGAGTTACTATTATTGGAATCCTGGTTGGAACAAATGCTCTGGAGCCCTGGATAAATTGTATAGAGACTGATCTGGTGATGGTTAGTGATGTTTGACTGTGAGGTGGAATCACTAGTTCAGGTTTGAGGTGGTTTGGCCTCTGGAAGCCATGGTTTGGTTTTCTTGGTTTATTCCATGAGATCCTACATTCATGTTGGAATATGGCATAGAGGTAATTAGATTAAAGAAAGATTCGGTTCAGTCCAATCTATGGTTGGGTGGTACATGGAAGTCCCTAAATTGGTTGGATTTGGATATGTTAATAAGAGATCTTTTCCTATTGTGTTCTGTTTGTAAATGTACTTGTTATTATGTGGCTATGACGATTGTTCTATTATTATTGTTTATATGGTTATATGCTCGTTACAAGCATGATTAATACTAGATTTGAGTTATGGCTCTCATCATGTTTTGGTTAGTAGATGAAATGTTAATGAATGAATGACCTAATAGATGATAATGCAACTATTTTGAGAGTCGGACATTATTAACGATTCTCAAATAATTATGAGACCCCTATGATTAGATATGTAATTATGACCTATAGATTACATGTTCATGATGTGTTTGATGAAATGTATGTCATGGATAGGCCTAGTTAGGTCAAGCTCTTATATAAGTTTTGTGTGAAAGGATTTGTCCTAGTGTCATTTATTGTTCTGGAAAGTTTTATGAAGTTCTGGGTAGTGGTCTAGAGACTAGCCTAAAAAATGGCTTAAATCTCATAGTCGTTGGCACATAATTGGGTGAGAGAGTCTGCAGTCACATGGAGGCCTTCTTATGGGAGTGACTGGAGGGTTACAGTCACATGAATGGTTTTTCATGGGAATGAATGAAGGTTTAGTTTAGTTAAAAAGCAACTTAACTCAGGGGTTGGTCACGTGGAGTGGTTAGTTAGCCCCTGGGGTTCTTGTAGCTCCTGAGGAAGTTCAGTTAGGTTTTTCTTTGTCGATTCCACTTCCCTAACTATACTTAGGAAGTTGAATCATATCGTAGTAACTCTTCATCACATATTTACCTTGGTGGACAAATTAGCTTGGGTAAGTATGGGAGGAGGGTGTTACAGAACGTTGGCCCTTCAATCCAGAGAGGGGTTTCTCCTTAACTCTACTACTCAAGGTCACTGTAGTAGTAGGTCACTAATATGCTCATTGGACAGATTTAATTGGAAAAAAATGAATTTGGTTTGAAAAGGAAGAAAATGGACCATTTGGCATGGATTCTTTGACAAAAAAATATATCTATTGTTGGAAGTAATGCTTCCATGTCATGATTAGTTGTCATTGTGATTCCCTAGGCGTCAGCCTAGAAGTTGTTGATTCCAATGCATGAGTTGAAGTCATGATCTAGATGTGTCAAAGTTAGTAATATATGTCCTATATATTTGTATCTATGGTGATCAATAAGTGTATCGAGTGTGATTTGTTGTGTGCACAATATTCCTCTAATCTCTCTCAATTTTCTATCATGGTATTCGAGCTAGATCTGGCCTAACTCCTTCATGGAAGGGCTAAGAAGATGTGAGAGAGCCTCAATATTATTGTTTTTGTACATACTATTATAGGTGTGTGACAGTTTATTTTTAGTGAATGAGAGTTTATTTTTGTGAGCTTGTGTATTGTGTGTTTTGTGGTGTTGAGGTGTTGCGATTTGTTTGCTTGGCAACAAAGTTGTGGATAATTTTCTTTTTAATTTTTTGTGTGGATAAAATTGGCCAAGAGAAAAATATCCAACGTGGTCTACCCACTTTGGAAAGATTTTAAGTTTTTAAGTAATCGTGCACAAAGGCACAAAACAACAACAATTTTTTATTCTGAAATCCATTTATGCCCTTTTCTTGGTACGAGGACGTGTCCCTGAAGAAGATCGGTGATGGCCTGCATCGTAAAATTGTGGAGCATTTGATTCATTCTTCTAAGTCAACGAGTGGTATGAAATTCGAGTGACCACAACTCAGGACATTTTTGTGCAATCTTTCATAGTGGGAATCATGGCCATGAGCTTTGCGTTCAACATATGTTACATACGGGCCTGATTGTTCTTGCAAGACCCTGACATTTTAATGCTCACATCGGCAACGCAATATGGATTGACTAATCACATTAGTCCTGTGTGAGAATAGTGCATTTGTGTGGAGATTTTTTAGAGTTTTGTGAATAAAATGTTGTGCATCATGTTTCGAAAGTAAGAAGGGCCACAACATTATCACTATTGTCATAGGTGATAGATTTGTGCAAAGATGACATGTTTGGGGTGGATCAGGGACCCGTGTGAGAGCGGTAGAGCCAACATTCCTCAAGAACCCTTATCACACTAATTTTACTGTGAGAATTTGTTGTCTTGGGATGCCTCCAAATTAATAAATCAAGATGAATTGTGATACCTTCAACAATTTGTCAGTTTTTTTTGGTGGCTAAATGATATTCAGACCTCTTTTATATGAAGGGTGATTTCACTTCTCAAGGAAGCTCCAGAACAGAATGACTTTGTTGAAGCTCCTCAGTGGCAATGGCAATTAGAGCACTACCACTATCTCATGTGGAAGTCGAGTCTGGGAATGAAAAAGTCTCTAGAAGGAGTCAGCTGAAATGATGGAGTTGAAGCATGTTTGGAAAAATTTTAAATGAAGAGACCTTGATGAGTGCCCCCTCATTCAAGTCAACATGTTTGTTGCAACACGAGGATATAATGAACTATGCTTTCAAGACATCTTTAAATAATACTTCAAATAAAATCTTAGTTAAATTATGGGATAGTTCCACTCTAAAGTCATTTATGAATGGGTTTTTCTTGAGATCATAAGCTTTGGGCCTGGATGTTTTACCTATGGAGAGTTTTCATATTTGTGTTGTGATTTTTTTTGGTATTATATGATTATTATGTTTTGTAATTTTATTTTATTTTTGTGAAAAAGAGTTATTGGGAAAAATCAAATGAAGAACCAATTATAGAATAGATTAACATATATTTAAATTGGTGTTTCTTGATGCATACGGTGACACAAGAACATTTCACTAATTTGATTATGTATAATTTTTTATAAGCTGGTGGCATCGTGTGGAACTAGAAAAATCATCTTACCATTTAATTTGATTATGTGTTTAAGAGGTCATCTTGTATAATTGACTTCTGAATACATTCAGTACTCAGACCGTCTTCCTAGATAATTGGGGAATACAATGGAATACCATGTGTTCAATAGATGGAGGTATATCCATAGGATGGTTCAGTATCAAGACTAACCCGTCGTGCTCTGGGAGGTTAAGAAGTGTCATTGTTGCAAGGTATGTCAAATATGGTATGAAGCAGTTATGTTTTAAATGGAGTTCAAGTGACAACTCAAACATGTGGTGGTTAAAGAGTGGTGTTTGCGAGATTCCAAAGTGGATGTGAGTGTTGATGAAGACGAGTCAGACAGATATCATATAATTGTTGTAATATGTATTTTTAATATTTTCCATGTAAGCATTAAAGGAGGGTTTTGGAAGTAATGCTTCCATGTCATGAGTAGTTGTCATTGTGAGTCCCTAGGTGTCAATCTAGAAGTTTTTTATTCCAATGCATGAGTTGGAGTCATTATCTAGATGTGTCAAAGTCAATAATCTATGTCCAATATATTTGTATCTGTGGTGATCAATAAGTGTATCAAGTGTGATTTGTTGTGTGAACAATATTTCTCTAATCTCTCTCAATTTTCTATCATCTGCTAATCACTAGTTATATGAAAAACTCTAAAAAAGGCTAGATAGATTATGGTTTCTTATACAAATCATCATCAAGGTATGGTAGGAGATTGTAGAAAATAATTATTAAAAATAGACCAGTATGATTTATGCAAATGATATATAATCTCAAAAAAACATATGTATTTTGAATAACATGAAATTTAACATTCAATATGAATTCCAATTCATAAAGCTTTATTCAAACAATGAAGATTTAATGATCAAAGTCTTGACTAAGGAGAAGAAAAACACAATAGAAAAACAGATAAAAAACATTCACACATGAGTCTTTGAAAACTACATATGTAACACCACTAATATCAAATTGTATTAATCTAAAAAAATATACACAAGATTTGTCTTTTTCAAAAAATTCTCAACATTTTCTCCCTCTTACATAATGAAATATATATAGAAAATAGAATCTTTTAGTTGTTTCTAGCTTTCTGGAAGAAGAAGAAGAAAAATAAAAATAAAAATTCTAATTAAATTTAGAACATAGTTAGGTATATCTTGAATGGTTAGAGTTGTTGGACGGTAATTCGGGACTGCTTCCTCAATATTCACCAAAAGCCAAAAGCCTTCGAATATGGAATAACCTTCTCTTTGTTGATTATTTTTACCTTGGAAATACGGACTAAATCATTGATTGATTACTCACTACCTCGAAATTCTCGATTACTAACATTTTGCTAAAAGAAAAAAGAAAAAAAAAAATCAGCAAGAAAAAAGCAGGATAATATATTATCAGATAAAAAATTATATGACAGTTTACATTCATTTCAACATTCAACAGAATGTATGTGATCAAAGGCCTTCCAATCACAATATTAGGGGAATGAGGTGCGATCTAAATCACCACCAATTGTCCAGGAAAGATGATCATTGCAATTGAGAGACATAATATATTCAAAATTTCTGAAACACCTATAAAAACCATAATATCAAAACATATAGTCCAATCTATATGTCTCATTCCCTCAATGGGCAGTAGAAAAACTAGATAAAAGACATATACACAAAAATTTACAAAAAGAGTGAGGACATAAAACTAGAGATTTAACTAGGAAAAAGGAAATCCCCCATATCAAAGATATTTTGTTCCCAAGTGATCTCCAAGTACCATTTACCGATCAACCCCAGTAAACCTTACTTGGACAGTCTATCAGCTTCTTTGTTCAGATTCCTTCCAATATGCTAGATTGTGGAGCCGTTGTGGAGCTGCCATAGAATTTCAATCCTTTCCAACCATCCATGTAGCATGGGATTATTTATGGAGGCCTTCCCCATGACTTGATAAAAGATAATCTTCTAATCTCCATAAATATGCAAATAGGGATTATCAAGGAATTTGTTGAACCATAAGAGCCCCCAAAGAGCTAAAGCTTCTACTTTGGTGTTGGTGCCACAACCTCCATTCCAATAGACCCTGTAAGACAAATCAGCAGACATAGCAATCCAAAAGCCACATGCGTAGGAATTCCATTGAGCTATCCCATCAAAAAACCCCATCAGGTACAGGAACTGTATATTGATTTTCTTGTGTGGTCTGATATTAGTGCATGGGGATTGAGTAGAATATATAGAAAGATTAGTGGTGATTCTTTGAACAACAAAAAAGAAATCATCCAAAGAGTTCTAGAAAATGTACCTATTTCTCCAGTTCCAGATGGCCCAGAAAAGGAAAAGTGGGATGGCTCTTCAGGAAGATTTTTGAACACTCCACCATTTTAGAGAGTCCCTGATGTAGTTATGGTGGATGTACAGGAAGCCAATGAGGGAAGGTATCTTTTTCCATACCTAGACAATATATTGGAAATGAAAAAAGATGTGGTTGTTGTTCTCGGCATCACTTTCGCAAATAAAGCACATCCCTGGACCGTGCCATTTCCTTTTTTTTGCAGATTCTCCCATACAAGATTTCTGTTATGGTAGAGTAACCATGTGAAGAAGGTAACCTTAATTGGAACTTTTGTTTTCCAAATAGCATATAAAATTTGGTGCTCCCCCTGTGATCCAGGCAGATGTTGGTGGCCACCCACCTATCCCACTTGGACCCCCACAACTGTCTCTTTCATTTTTTCAGTTTCCGTAATTGTAGCACAATTTACTATTTTTAGCAATTTTTTGGGTCCTGAACTTCTGGAGCCCTTTTGAGGCCCTAAATGATGCTTTTTGGGAAATATGGGAGCAACATGGGTCCATGGACCGATGTTTCTCTTCCCAAAGTTGTAGCGCTCGAATATATCTTTCTAAGGAGCTATTGTATGCGTCAAACAAAGATCAACTGCCAAAGTTACAACCCCGGGAAGTTGATGGTCCAACTTACCCAAAACGAGGCCCACAATTTGACATTTCATCTTCTAAGGTTAGGTTTTGGGGTATGAAGGGTTTTCCATTATTTCTCAACAATAAATAGGCCTTTGAGCCTCATTGTAACACAGTTCAGAGGCATGTAGCCACCACATCTCTTCTCAAAGATAAGCTACCATCACCTTAGCTGGTTTATTTCCATTTCTGTTTGTA
>APFE030579780.1:19654-41967 GCA_000404065.3 Pinus taeda
ACCCATCGCATCAACTTCGGCTCCCGAGGAGGCCCAACCCCAACTGTGAGCTGTTGTGGGATCAGCATCGGAACTCTCTCTAAGGCAAAGCTCACAACCAAAGACCCATATCCAAAAGTATTTAATTGTCCGTTCTTTGCCCTAGTCAACTGGCCCTTCATATTGGCCAGTACAACATCGCACCAGTTGAAAATGGTGCCTCGGTAGCAATCAATCGCCATCCGCATCTGGGACCCGGTGGTAAGGTGTAAAGCGGCTGCGCCGCAGAGTCTGGTAATTGTAAAAGCAATCACCATAAGTTCAGGCCAGGATATGAACTTGATTTCTATCCCCTTCTCCTGGTTCTGATTGTTGCACCACTCTAGCCGGAGGCTAGCAAGGGATTGGCCACCCGGCCTAGTCCCGAATAGAGATAGGTGTCCGCCCCTGTTAGGCAAGCCAGTGAGAAAATATATGTCGGAGGCCACTATCTCGAGCTGGTGGCCGCCGATGTAAAAACACTGGTCCTGGACGTTCCATCTCTCGACCAGCCACTCTAAAAATGGAACCTGGGCCCTCATGCCAGGTATGACCCAGTATTTGAAGAGACCGCATGTTTTTAACGCATCAATGGTAGGTTGGTGATTTAGCGCGGCCAAATCAATATCTTCATGTTCTCTTTCGCGCCAATCAAGCATGGTGGGCAATCTACACACCAAGAAACATGCATTAAGAACCATCAAATCAAAAAATTATGGTTTAAATGTGAGATTGGGGTTTTGCAAATCCGCTTTGCGCGGGGTATGCACCCCGCCTTCAGACACAGAGCGTGGGTACGCATCTGTGCTGAAGGTAGGTTGCGTACCCCGACCATTTTCCCTTTAAGGAAAATGTCGGGGTACGCAGGTTACCCATGGGAATACCTGCGTACCCCAAGGAGCGCATCTCAAAACCCTAAAGCCCCCAAAAAATCAAATAAGGGCTAAAATTGAAATTCTAAATGGATGAAAATGAAGAGGAGGATGTTGTGAAATACCTGAAAGAGGCGGCGCTCGATTCCGACGGTTGGATTCTCCGCAAAGTCCACGGGAAGTTTCTTGCCAAAAGTCGTTTTCTCTCCCTCAACAGTAAAATGGTAAAAATGACATGGTAAAAAGTCTTTTTATAGGTTTTTTGGATGAATAAATGCTAAGTTTGTTTATTTTTCACCATGGAAGGACATTTTTCAATGTATTTTTCCCTATCTTAAACAGGTATGAGTAATGTGTTGTTTTTGTGCAGGACAAAAGGATTTTCAGGGAAAATTGTCATTTTTCACGAACCAAAACATCAGAGTCATCTTTTAAGCCCTTTTCCGACTCCTAAAATATGAAAAGATTGCCGAGTGTCTCTTTTTTACACTCGTTAAAACAGAATTAAAAGACGGTCCCCTTATCACCCTTTTCTGACCGTAAAAACAGGAAAAGATTGCCGGGTTTTTGTCGTTTCAAACTCGATACTGGAAATAAAACGACGTGTTTTTGATCGCTTTTTACTTTTCAGGTCAATGACACTAACTATGAAAATATCCTTGGTCGCAAGATCAAGTGGTTCTCCTAGGTATTATTTTATACTTTTTCGGGCTTAGGAGACATAAATTTACGAAAAAGTCCAATCTGGAGTCTTCTAAGTTTTTCAGACTCTCTAAACATGAAAAACGTCGAGTTTCTCCTATACTGGACTCGTTAAAATTTCACAGTAAAGGACCTGTTCTATTACAAACAGGAACGGACCACTCCTTCTAAGGGTTCGAATCAAAAACTAAGTTGGACTCATCCGAAGGATGAGCTTACAATCAAGCATATGTTATCCTCCTCAAGCTTGTAAAAAATAAAGAGGTACTTGCCAGAAATGGTGGGGGAAAGAGAGAAGAATGAGCCTATTTGATATCCTTTTATCTCAGAAAAACCTTGCTACCACTCTTGAACACAACACTTTTTAGTCACCTGGGTTGGGAAATTCTTTGTCTCACAATTGGTCAAACCACATTGACATTCTTCAGCCGGGTTCTGGGGATTAACTTTGAGTCATTCGTCACCAAGCCATCTGTTGTGTCGTTATGTGTTCAAGAGGTCTGTAAACAAAACATTCAACTGCAAAATACCTATCGTCCATTTTATCATCCTTGAGTCAATCCTTACAGCAACATTTCTTCAACTTGAACTATGATTTCGTGTTGTGGGCTTGCCTACGACAGGTCGCTTTCTATCGACATCAGCACATTATCTAGAGAGTTCACTTAGAAATCATCAGTACCTTGAAGTCTGCATGCATCAATGGCAGGTTTCTCGCCTTCGACGTCAGTTTTCATCATAGACTTGCGATCGAAGGATTCCATGAAATGTTCGACATCGACTCATTCATTCACATCTCATGGATTGTGCTAGGTACTTTGAGAACCATTGACATCACTGGTGGTCTCTCTCACGCTTGTTAATAGTTTACATCATTGACTACTAATCAAGTGGTTTCTACCATGTTCGACATCGACTCATTTATTCGCATGGCTAGAATCGTACCAATTAGGGAAGTAGAGATGAAGACCCTGGATCTAGTTTCCACCATCCAGGCTGCGAGGAGTTTTGTATTCATTATATCGTAGACCAATTATAAACAGATGGCTGCGTCCATATTGTGTCTACATGAGTCTATGATTATGATGTACTATGAAATCATTCCTATATTAGAGTAGTAGTTAGTCTATTAGTTAAAGTTTTTGATCTGAGTATGGGAATGCCTACCTCAGCGATGATATAATCTTATACATGTATTTTGTGTTGAAAAATTGCAGGTTCTAACCAGGCTCTCCACGAGATAATCCTTGAAATGATAAAGTACTTCACCCTTCCTAGATGATATAAAACCCTTATCTATTACAGGCTTCGCACTTTAGGGGGAAATACGTTACACTGAAATTTGTCACCATGACTATCTGCAGTTAATATGGCTCCACCAATAGTCATATTATCCTCCTTGTCAAGCCTTATACCTCTGCTCTCCATGTCAGACTTCAAAAAAGAGAGAAAGTCATTAAAAATCATGTTTATCTCTGGGTACGCAGGTTCTCTCTACCTTGCCTGCGTGTACGCATCCCAAGCTCATTGTACCTGCGTACTTGTACGCTCTGTAAGTCAATGGATGGGTGCGTACTCCTGTAAAGGTCAAAAGGCGCGAGTTTCATCTTAAAAAAGTTACTTGTGGTCACTTCTAGAGCTTTCTAGAAGAGTGTTTGACGTGTATTGAGCACCTCCAGATGGTTCATGCATCCCTATGATAGAGGAACTTATCCCATCAAGAGAGGAGCTACCCCATCCAAAAGAGGGAGTATCCCATTGATGTTGGACCTGAATAACTTCCTCTAGAACACTATAAATACAGGCATTGGGCCAGAGGAGGGGAGGTTGAAAGCTGAACATTCCAAAGGGTAGATGCTGCTGGAATTAGGACTTCCTTGTAGAAGCTTGTGAGGAGAGATTCCCATCCTTTCTTGTTTCATTTGGAAGTGGGTGAGCTTATCAAAGTAAAGGAAAACTCTTGCTGGACCCTGGGAGGAACTTTCACAACACCAAGGCTCAGGTTGTAATGGTTTCTTTTGTTTCCTATTAATACAAATAAGTCCATTCTTCTCAACAATTTGTTATTAATGAGTTGTTTCATATACTCCTTGGTCTATATGTTGAATATGTTTTATTTTATGAGATATTCAGATGCTATGTAATCGTTTGATTGTTAGTGAATGCAGGTTTCGAAGTGAAGGAGGAGCTCATTTGGATCAACGAGGATAGACTACTACAACAGCGTCAGACTACAGGTAGGATCTAAAACACTTGATTTCTTGTGTGATAAATGCATGTTTAGAGAAGGATTGCTCTTAATTGTCTTGTTTGTCACTAGAAAGTCTTAAGCTTCTAGGGAGGTTCGTTTTGTCTGCAAGATTAACTCTTTCCGCATGACAGCTACCATCGCCCTAGCTGGTTTATTTTCAACTCTGTTTGTAAGCATATTTCAGTGTTTTCCATTAATGAAATGAAGTATTATTTCTGCTGCATCTTTGTGTATATGGTTATCTCTGTATTTTGTTGCGTTCCTGTTTAAATCCGGATCATTGTGTCATTGGTTCTTTCACTGTGAGGGGAATAGAGTGAAGGTGAGTTTTAGGTTGAATGGGATTAGTTCCAACTCAGCTAGGAACACACAACACAAATGGACATACACAGCTTCCAGCGAAGCAATCCACTTGGATGTGGCATTCACAACATATAAGGTAAGATAACATGTACAACACTCATAGATCACTCTAAATGAGTGCAACAGTTGTTACAACAAGATTCATGTGAAAGGTCTGCCTGATGTCCAGCAGAGCAATTGACATCGACGGGACAACATTAGAAACATATACAACACGTTTCCATTAATAGATCATGCATTACAACAAATGAATCAGTTCATATGTAGAACATAGGTTAAAGAAACATGCATTACAAGTGTTAAAGATCAGTCTTACAACAAATGCAATACATGTGTGAAAAAATGCTGACCTGTAAATAGGCTTCTGAATTACCATACATCACTAACCTCATCAGCGGGGCATTGGAGCCACTACTTACTCCTCAAAGAAAAGGTTATAGACTCTCTCGGCTATGTGGCAGGAGCTGAGGTGAAAATTCCTTTCATGTACAAATGAGGGGGGTATTTATAGCCAAGGGTGAAACTAACCCTTATGGCTATTTGACTACCCTCATGACCATTCGACTTACATGAATTTTCGACTTACATGACTCTATGTTCAAAAAGTGGGTCTCTTGGACTTCCACGTTACATCACATTGATTGACAATAATCCCACAGTGGATATGTGGGCAACATGACTCATGACTTGACTCGACATGACTTGACATGACAATGTTGGTACATTCATGCTGCTTCTGGAGTGCACGTCGAGCTATAGTGCTACTGAGTGATGGATGTCTTCATGGTGTATCATAGATTCACCTCCACATGGAGAAGTGCGTGGAGTCTTTGATGGTCCTTGGTTCACTTGATGAACCTTTAGCATGTCGTTCCTTTCTTTCATGCTGGAAGGCTTGATAGGCTCACTTATTTGTGAAGGTGCATGTTCGTCACATTCGTTCGCTTTGCATGTTTGGTTCCTTCATCCATTAGTGAACTTGTCTATCTGCATGTGCTCCCTTTGTTCATCCTGTTCATCATCTTGACATGTTTGTTAGTGTACCTATACCTGCAGTAACTCATGACAAGATGACATCAAATCCAAAACCTCCTAGTCTACCATGACACATGATCATTCGGATGCAGGTGACTAGGAGAGGCAGCATGGATGTGATGCGGGATGATGGATTCGAGAAACTGCTGATGAAAATTGCGTAAGAGTCACTGAGATATGAAGACAGACAATCTGAGTCTATAGTGACTGTCTGCGAAGTTTGGATTGTTTAGGATGAAAAATTACATAAATTTTGGGAGGGATAGTTTGGGATGTAGGAGGGCAAGGTAAGTTTTCTCTGTCTATTTTCTAGAACGAACAGTCAACAGGGGTTAGACAACCATATTTGCACAATTTTCCATAGGAATGGGTCGGGTTGCATGAAGGGTCAGCAGGCAGGGATTGCGCAGTTTTTCTAGGGATCTGTCCGAGAGACTGGTAGCTAGAACTGCACAATTCCGAGAGGGAACTCCCATTTTTCTGCTGGGGTCACTGGCAGCTAGAACTGTGCAATTTCCATAGGGAACTGGCAGTTGGCTGCTCAATCACTAGTAGTAGAAACTGCACAATTCCTGGAGGGAATAGGCAGTTTGCTGCTAGGAGCTGCTGACTGGGAAAACTACATTGAGGCCGACCTGCTGATCATCTCTGTTAAATTTCTTGGTTGAGCTGATTGATGGGCAGCAGAAGGCTTGCTCATGAGCACTGCACAATTTCTGAGATGAACACTCGGTCGATTGTCTGTATGACTAAATGTGAAAACTGCACAATTTCCTAAAGGAGAGAGGGACGTGCACTTGGTGACTGTTAGGTTTGTCTACGCAATTTTCTCAGTCAATTGAGCAAGTGAGGTCTGTAGCCTCTACAAAAATTTTGAGGGGAGTTAGTCCCAGGGTGACTTCCAGGTCTGACTGTCCAGGTGGACATCATAGGTGTTGATTGAGTTGTTTGTAGGCATTGTAGCTTGAAAGGACTAGCTTGGTGCTTCTACACTGTTTAGTCGATCGAGTCGAAAGGAGGGTGATGGTTCGACTATCAGTGAGGAGTCTGGTCATCATAACTTCAGCAAAAATGACTAAGCGAGTGAATAGTCGAAAAATGCATAGGCAATCACACGAATACACACTCGCATGACTTGATGAAGAAACGACCAAACCATCTAGACACACATGTTCAACATGACTGACCAACGGTACAAGCGACAAGTGCGACATTCATGATTGATCATTCATTGATCAAGATGACACTTGCACAATAGTGAATGTGACTTTGTGTGTGAGTGAGATAGATGCTTTCATGGTGAACACAACAAACACATACGAAGCAAAGACTTTGAACATAACCAGAACACGATCGCAAGCATGACTTAGACATCAACATGCAGATACTTGAATGCAATGAACAAGCAAGGTGAATTTAAAGACTCCCATGATTTCACAGAATGAACTTGAGTGTGTGCAGTCATCAAGTGAAACTCTTCAAGGGAGGCTTTGAAATTGGTGCAGGCCAAAATTTTGGCGGATGGTTGTAGCTACTACAACACTTGGCGACACACTGGTAGAACTCCAGTTTCTCTGTTTCGATTCATTTCTAGCATAGGCCTTATAATTTTAGGGAGTATTGAATCATTGTGTAGGTTATTTCAATTTCCCCACTTACGCCATGGACATATGTTGTTCACCTTTGCCAACTCAGTCAAACAAAATCAAAATTTCAGCTTAGATCTAAGTGTTTCGAATCCGGGAAGGGTAGTTTAGCTTGCGAGTTGAAGATTTTTAGAGTATAAATTTTCATATTTGGTGTTTCTCTATTGCGTGCAAGCCTAGGCAGTACCCCGACAGAGTCATGCAAGAACACACACATTGCTCCACTCCTAGCTAGCCTAGTCAGTACCCTAATGGAGTTGCATGCTTCACCTCTTTGCGTAGGAATCCTTTCTCTTCTTTCACCTTTGTATTTTTTAAGAGAACTGTGCATAGGCACTTATTTATTTTTGGGGTGGAAGACGGATCCCGACTTATTGGGAGTAGAAGAGGTTTTTCCTTAAGAGAAGCATGTAATACCTCTGATATAGGTTTGCTCATTTAGATTTTCCCCTTCTTCGTTTCTACTAGTTGGATTAGCTTAAACATACAGAGTAGAAGGCTGAGTACAAGCATGGGGCTTCCCAGTGTGGATATAGGTTCACGATTGGACCAAATCTTCCCTTACATACGGTTCGTATTTTTTGTCAGGACTTCATCGACTGAAGGTTGTAACCAAGTGCTGCAATGTCACAAATCTCTTCAAATTTCAGCCACATACTCTATTCAAAATCCAGAACGTAGTACTTGGAAGCACTTATTTCTGGAAACAAAAATAGCAATTTGTAAAAACAACGAAAAGAACATGAACAAAAATACTAAGCATAATTAGGCAAAGTGAAAGCAAAAAAAACCAAATGAAAATAACGAGTAGAAGGTAGATTATGTACATGGCATGGGACACGGCCTGGCCTATTGAAAATAATGCTTGAGATCTTGGCCATTGACAAGAAGGTTGTCAATCCTCCCATTAAGTGATCGCAAATGATACATGTATGGGCCAAGCTTCTTGTGAACTATGTATGGGACAATCCATAGGGACTAGAACTTCATATGTTTGTTTTTGTCTTCATGGGGCTTATCCCATTTCCAAACTAAGTCATCCACATCAAAGCTAGGTTTCCCTGTAGACTTCTTATCGAACCACCTCTTGATATAGTTCTGGTGGAGTGTGAAATTTTCTTTTGCTCTCATCCTTTCTTCCTGGAGCTTATGGAGATCATCCATCCTATGTTGAACTAGCTGACAAGGCTTGCCTTGGGATTCCTCAGAAAATTGAAGAGTAGGAAAGTAGATATTTGGCAGGAGGATAGCTTCTTTACCATAAACTAGGAAGTACTGTGAGGTGTTCAAAGAGGCCTTAGGTGTTACATGATCATCCCATAGTGCATTCATCAGGGTGGTATGCCAATTACACTGCTCAGAGAAAACAATCTTCTTGACTATACGGATCAGGTTCTTATTCGTAGACTTTGCTAGACCATTTCCTTGTGGATAGTAATTCGATGAATGCTTTAGCACAATACCATTCTATAATGTAAAGTCATAGATTTTCAAAGACGAAAAATAAGTTGCATTATCAAAAATAGGTGATACCAGAATGTCGAAGCATGAGATGATATTCTGCTGGAGAAAGCTGATGATCTCTTGGTTGTTCACTTGTTTGAGTGGAATTTCCTTTGTACACCGCATAAAGTAATTAGTTGTTGTTAGCTTATAGTGGTGTTTCTTTGAAGAATGAGGGAAAATTTCCCCAACAATGTCTAGGCCCCGATGTTGGAATAGTTCAGTCACTGCAACAGGGTGTAGTGGGGCTACTAATCTTCGTGTTCTGCCAACGCAGTGCTGACAAATCGAGAATTTGTGGGCATAGGCATGCTCATCCTTGAATAATGTGGGCTAGTAGAAACTGGCTCGCATAACCTTGTGTGTTGTGGTATTTCTTGCAAAGTGGCCCCTGGTGGGTCCATCATGCAGATATTGAAGTACCTTCTCTGATTCCTATGCCTCCAGGCACTTGAGCAAAACTCCAATACTGTGCTTTCTGTAAAGCACTCCATGCATTGATATGCTAAGGCTTTTAGGCATGGTTCCCTCTTCTATCCAATAGAAAAGTGAGAGGGTATAGTGCCATGTTCAAGGTACTGGCATACATTTGTGTACCAAGAGGTTCCATTTTCCGTGGGGTTTGCTCTCCTTATTTCGTACATTTTAATCTCCTGCTCCCAACTGGTGAGCTCTTCTTCATTCTCTGGAGCATGTACTTCTTCAGCTACAAGTCTGTAGAGCCCATGTCCTTTTATCATGTGTACTGGCTTGATTTCAATATCATATTCTTGCAAACCTGTCATCCAGTTCGCACATCATTCTCCCAACTCTTCTTGTACTAGCTGTTATACAAAAAATTGACCTCCTCATCAACTCAAAGGGGAAAGACATGATAATTGAAGTAAAGACCACAATCACAAGCCTTAATTCCACAATAACGCTGGTTGTGCACCAACAACCTGCTTTATAAAGCTTGTTTGCAAGCCTAAGGGTGCGTTAGTGATCTTGCTAACTCAAGTTGCTAGTAAGGGACAACGTTAGTGAAACTTAGTGAAGTTCTCAGGGTCAAAGGAATGAATGACTCATAAATATCTAGATATTTGTTCCTAAAGTTACTCAAGAAAAGAAAGGAAACATCCAAAATCAACCTATTTGGAGGATTTCTAATCCGAAAGAAGGAGGAAAATGGGAAAGAGTTGAAAAGCATGGCAAGTTCATTGATTTTGCCCTATTGAACTCAAGGAGGAACTTGGCAACCCTAACTCAATTTCTACATAAGAAAATCTAGGACTATTGTGATATGGGTCAGAGCATTTGAAAGGATAGCACACTTGACTATTGAGCATTGTCTCAAGTCATAAGAAGCGAGAAAGAAGGGAGAAAGAGAGAGAAGCTGGAGGGGCAAAGGAAGGCTGACGCAATAGATGGTTGTAATCACTCTTCCAATATTAATATAGAACTGCAGTTGTACTATCTACTCTATGGTGTTGGTACTATCATTCATTAAGTTGTTTGTTCGACACCTGTTTACATGAGAAGCTTAGTTATATGTAACTATATGTTCTTTTATGTATTCATGTATTAGTTATCAGAGTTGTATGCTGTGATTATGCTTGTCTCTTCTTTGTGCAGGACTTGATTTGGAGCTAGCTCGGGGGACTTCCACCTAGCTACATTGCTCTCTTCAGCAAATCTACACAGAGGCTTGAGGCAATTTCCTTCTCCTACTTTGATAGTTGATTATTTTTTATGAACATGCATGTAACTTTTTGGTAGTTGTAGATAATCTTACAGTCTAGCGAAGGTCCTGGGAAAACCTTTGAGGGTATCTTAATTCTCCA
This sequence comes from Pinus taeda, assembly GCA_000404065.3. Taxonomy (NCBI): domain Eukaryota; kingdom Viridiplantae; phylum Streptophyta; class Pinopsida; order Pinales; family Pinaceae; genus Pinus; species Pinus taeda. The sequence continues at coordinate 29,868 of APFE030579780.1, forward strand.
TACACAATGCATTTTACCCCATAGCAGAATTGGCGACTCCGCTGGGGACTATACATCTAGTTCCCGGTTTGCCCGGACAGTTCTCAGTTTTCTCCTCCTTCTAATAGCTCCCTATACTTCTGCAATCCCTTTCTGACCCACCAAATATCTTGCTGCATCTTACCTACATGTATTATTCTTTTAATCTAATCTAGAAAGCCCTCTTTTTGACTGATTTCCCACACTAACACAGGTTAGCAAACTACACAGAGCTTTATAAAGAATTATGTCTGCTTATAGGGAGCGTTAGTGGACTTATTAACTCTTTGTAGCCATTGTTACAGAGCGTTAGCCTCCCAATAACTTGATTTTCAGCTGTGTCTGTAAGCCAAAAGGGATAGGAAGCCTTCTCATGGATTGAAATAAGATCTGTAACTGCAATTTGCTAGAAAAATTGGTGTCCTAAGAAGTTTTTTTTTTGGGAAATAAGTTTTTTTTTCTTCCTTAAAATAATTTTTTACGAAAGAAAGACACACATTTTTTATTCATCCTTTTGTTTAGTTGGTTAAAAGCTACTCCATTTTGGTTTCAATTAGTTGTTAAGAAACATTGGAAAGAAGTCTTTTGGTTATGCATGTGTTAAATGACTAAGATGCATGGAAAGAATATGAATATGTGAAAAACTCTCACCTGTCGAATACAGCTTGTTTTCATCGAATTGAATTTTTTTTAAGTGCATGATTTATTGAGTCAAGAGCCTCATCACATTTCATATGTCAACTCCCCTACCGAAGATAATAATCAAGTACACATAAAATTTACCTAAAATCAATCAGTAACTCTTTATTGAGCAAACAAACATTAGTGCAAGCTAGGATCTTGGGCTAAGCAGTGTGAGTAAACTGTCCAAGGTTGAAAACCAAACTAGTGTCATTAAAATCGAGAAAAAGTCCTTCTACACTCATACTATCGGGACCACTCCAGTAAAAGCAGAGTGAAATACGAGACAACATCAGACTGTAAGTGAAGTAGCCCTCCTTCTCTTATAACTCCTTTGGGTATTCTGTGTATTGGGGATCCCTTCGGGGATTTCGGAGCTGAGTTAGGGACTCATGTATCCTACCCACACAGTGTGCTATCTACGACTATGTCCCTCCCGGCAATCTCTATGATCTGAGGTATCTTTCGTGGCCAAACTTTTATGGACTTGCATAAGGTGACTGGGAAGAGCTGTCCTGGTACCTAACATGGATGGATCTACTCTATCTTAAGTTTTTGGCCCCTCAATCTGAGGTTCAGACAAAGCTCTAGAGTAACCGTAACCATACATCTAGCCATCCTTCCTTGTTATTCATTGAGATACTAGGTTTCATCTGCGGTGATCAGTGCTTATCAGACAGGGTAATTTCCCTATGTTTGCTGATTGATCAGCTTAGTGTATTTTTTATATTTTTTTAGGTACCCGAGAGTTATCATTTTGAGACTTTAACAAATATCACAATAAAATTTATTGATAAAAGTTAACGGTCACGGTGGCTACATTCAGCTCTCGTCATCAATCTAGACGATTGCCAGGACTTCCTCCACTCATTATGGAAGATCCGCTGAGCTCTAGTGAACCAGATTCCCCATCTTCGAGGAATCAATCTCCTAGATATCACTCAAGATCTATTTGGACAACCAATGATTCAAGTTTGCTAGAGAATTTCTTTACCGAAGGATTCCTTCTTCCCTTAAACCCTCCGCTTACGAATCCGTCAGATCCAATCTTGGATCCTGCGGTACCTGTACTTCCTGCTTCGGTAGTGGAACATTTTCATCTATCTCATCAACGATTAATGGGTTGTGGGACTTAAGGGACACTTTTGGTCCATCACCACTTCCCTAGTCGACAGTAACCACAACACCGGTAATGGCAAACCCCACTATCCCATTTGTCCTAGGTACAACCACTCACATGACACCCTCTACGAGTAGAACCCAGTCAATGCTTGTCCAACTGCATACCTTTGACAAGTGACACATAAAAAACTCCCTATAACACTCAATATGGCAGTATGGGTGTGGTTCCCATCTACCAACAATATGGTCAGCCGCCATTGTTCAGTTCAAACCCCCAAATTCATGTATCTGGGGGGTTCCCAATATGCACATGCCGGTACGGAGCGTAATAGTTCCCACTCCATTCTCAAGCAAGCATGGTCAGTCGCTAATTGACATGAGCATTCCCTATGTCAATCAAGGACAAATGGTTAGTTCTATGATGGGTGAGAATCCTCTAGGAGGTCCCAACCAATCCAAGGGGGCACCACTTATCTTGGGGAAAATTTTGTACCCCAGTATCAAAATCCTCATGAAAATCCACTCTACAACACCATACCTCAAAGTAACTGCTAAACCAAGCAACCCATGTATAATATTGGGAGTCAAATGATGGGAGGCATGCAAGGCTCCTCAAGTCATATGTCATCACCTTGGTCTAAGTCAGGGGCACCAAACTCTCTTATTTTCTTGGAAACGTTGGATATACCCAACTTATACAAACTGACAAACAACCCCATCTATCATAACTTACAATGGCCATCGATCCTGCATAAGATACCAACAGACATCCCTAAGTTCGATGGAAAGAAAGGGGAGGATCCGGGTGCCCATATCACCACCTACCATCTTTGGTGTGTTTCAAACTCTATGGTGGATGATAGTGTTCGGTTACGTCTTTTTCCTCGCACCCTCACTGGCAACACAACTAAATGGTACATTGAGTTACCACGCGCATTAGTAAACTCCTTGGACGCTTTAGTGATGGAATTCCTAAAGCACTTCCAGCTACCCATCCGCTATGAGACTGGGACAGAGCTCCTCATTTCATTACGTTAGGATATTTCCACCCACATCTCCGATCATATACATGAATGGAGATGTAGACGGCGGTTAGTAAAAGCTCCCCTCCTGGACTATCTCTTAATGGATTGGTTATACAAGTCCTTACTCCCGCAAATCGCTAGAGATGTCACTTAAGGTGGTCCAATCATAGAAGACCAATCCATACATCATTCCCAACACTTAGATATGACATATTCACAGATTGGCATGCTTTACGACATAATCCCCAATGCCCCTTGTAACTCCAACGTTTCTGCTACTCATCACCTTGGAGCGCACGCTGACGGGATTTTCGATGTAACCTCTAGGGCTGCTGTGCAACAACTCAGTAGTCACATTACCCAGATGGCTGTGGAGCCCTCTAGCAAATCAACTGCTCTTCCTACCACCGTGATCAACTCTGTCCAGTCTACGCAAAAGACCAGTGGTAAGAACAAGAAGAATGAGAAAAATACCGCTCCTTTTGAGGAGCAGTCAACAAAGTAGCCAAACCCAAAACAGAAGGCCACTACACCTACTGATGATGGAAAGGATAATCCTGCCATATTTCCTTTCAAAATCTGTGTTGAAGACCACATGACCTATCACTGTTTGCGTCTTTAGGAATGCACAGAATACATTCCTAGAAAGGATACTATCCGGACCCCCGCTGTCCTCAAAAATCCTTTCCCCACTCAACAGCAGCAAAAATTTATTGCAAACCAACCGCAACCCTCGCAAGGGGGCAATGATGGTTCACATCATCCTTCAGCTGGTGAAGGATCTTCTACCATTTACACATTTTAAAAGGTAGATCTACAAACATGAGCCAAATCTTATGGAGCTCCTATCGCTCATGCAGAGGAACCTTCCTCCAGTCCAAACCCATCGTCACCCAACAATTTGCATATTGAAAGGCCAGTTGCAGACCTTGTAATTCACCCTCAAAAAGGGGCACTTCGACGCACAATGCACAATACATCTGCATGTGCCACCCAAAACTACAACATTTTAGAAGACTTGGCGCAAGTGTCGTCGGCTATGTCAGCACTCGAAGTATTACAAACATGCCCAACACAATGGAAAGCTTTGCTTTCGACTATTGGTGGTATAGACCCATAGGATTCCATGCTTACTATTTTTGACATGGAAAAGTGTAAACCTCCCCTTTCTCACCAGCTTGCATTTCAAGTGCAAATTACTTCGAAAGGTAAAAGTATACACAAAACTATCATTGACGAATGTGCTTCTACTTGTGTCATGTCGGCTTCATGCTGGCTCGCCCTGGGTTCTCCAACCCTATCCTTGTCGTCGAACTCCCTTAAAGCTTTCAATGGCCACACCTTTATCCCAAAAGTTTACTTGGCTAGCTACCCCATCACTTTGTATGGGAAAACGGTTACGATGGACATAAAAGTCGTAGACAAAAAACTTGACTATAATCTCTTGCTGGGTCACAGTTGGACATATGCCATGACGACCATAGTATCTATTGTCTTTTGCATCATCCTATTTCCATTGGATGGAAAGGTTGTTACAGTATATTAGCTATCTTTTTGCACCCCTGATTATTTACCATTACCAAGTAGCTCCATACCCCTAGTAGGTGGTGTGCCTAACTCTTATGTCAATCTCGGTACCAGTCTATTGAAGGCTTCTTCCCTCATGGGTTGTTTCCCTCTTCAACCACCCAAGGTTCCATAGATGGTCAACATGCTTTCATCTATTCCTCATGAATAGACCGATCCATGGATCCTACCAGCTCCTTTAGACCTTGACACATACGGGGACCAAATGTCGCTATCACCAGCTGAACTAGCCTACTAAGCCATTCAATCTACATCCGCATCTTCGGTCACATTGGTTACAGCCAATGGTACCACCGCCCCTCCCATAAACACTCCTCCTTTCAATCTACTCGATCAAGTCCTACCTACGAAGGAAGCTATTTGAGAAATCATGAGTTTAGGAGAGCAACCTTGGGAGGATTGGCACCATCGTGTTTCGATATCTGATTCGGACATGATGCCTCTTCAAATCCTGTCCCGTGAAATCCCAGAAATCATTTCCTCACCCTATACGATCTTCCAAACTTTGGAGGCAGAAGGAAACATGGACAATATTTCAAAGACATTGCTCATCAATATTCTTGTCAAGACAAGCATCGTGAAAAACATCCATATAGGAGTCGATTTCAATCCTGAGGAAATTGCGAGCTTCACCTGCCTATTTAAGAAATTCTATGATGTATTCACCTGGTCTTATGAGGAAATGCCCGGCATAGATCCATCTATTATTGAGCATGAGATCAAGCTTTATGACAATGCAAAACCTGTCCATTAAAGACTTTGACCGGTTCATCACCGCAAAATGGAAGCCATAAAAAACGAAGCGGAAAAATTGTTACGTGTTGGTTTTGTCTATCCTATTCCCTTAACGAAATGGGTTTCCAATCTGGTACCTGTCGATAAAAAACAAGGAACCATCCGTGTATGTGTAGATTATTGAGACTTTAACGTCACGTGTCCTACGGATAATTATTTGACACAGTTCATCGACCAAATCATCGACGACTGTGCTGGTTTTGAATCATTTTCATTCATGGATGGATTTTAAGGTTACAACCAGATTGCTATAAAACCCAAAGACCAGCATAAAACTGCCTTCGTTTTCCCATGGGGTGTCTTTACCTATAGAAAACTCCCATTCAGTTTAAAGAATGTTGAAGAGACTTTTCAAAGAGCCATGGACTACGCGTTTCACGATATCATGCATATTGTTCAAGCTTACTTGGATGACCTTCCAGCCCATTCCAAGCAACGAACGCAACACCTAAACCATTTAAGAGTGATCTTTATAAGGTGTTGGTTTTACAACATCCGCCTGAATAAGCATAAATGCATTTTATTCGTTGATTTTGGATGCTTACTTGGATTAATTGTCTCCAAGTACGAGATTAGGGTTGATCTCGATAAGGGAAAAGAAATTACTCAATTTCTGGAACCACAATCCATTCTACAACTCCAATGTTTGCAAGGGAAAGCAAACTTTTTACACCGATTCATCGTAAATTATGCTGAATTGACAAAAGGCTTCATGCACTTACTTAAGAAAGGAGTTCCGTATCTATGGGATGATCAAGCTCAACAATCATTTGATGCCTTGAAAAAGGCACTTATATTAGCCCCACTCCTCAGCACTCCTGACTATAGTCGTGACTTTCTTCTGCACCTGGAAGCCTCACCATCCTCTCTTGGAATGGTCTTGGTTCAAACACATGATGACCAGAGTTGATCTATTATCTGTCCAAAGGCTTGGTTGGGCCCAAACTCAGATATTCGCATGTGGAAAAGTTGTCACTGGCAGTTGTCTTTGTTGTCAACCGACTCCGACACTACATAATGCTGCAATAGACTACTGTCATCACCTTGGAGAATCCCATGAGACATATTTTGTCTCGTCAAGTAATTGGAGGAAAATATTCAAAATGGATTGTGATCCTCCAACAATTTGATCTGGTTTTCACAGCTACCAAGGCAAAGAACTCTTTAGTCTTTGCTGAATTGTTTTCAAAACTCCACGTCGTCGATCTGATTGAGATAGCCCACAATCCTCTCTCAGATGAGTCTATCTATCTTATCGACACAAGTGACCCTTGGTATGGGGACATTCTAGTCTAACTCCAAGCGCAACGGTTCCACCTCGAGCTATCGATAGGCGACCATCGTTGCATCCGTCACCAAGTGCGACACTATCTAGTGATTAAAGATACGTTATATCATCACAATGCAGATACAGTTCTTCGTCGTTGCCTCACTCATGAAGAGGTGGAGCACATTTTAAATGACTTCCATGCTGAGGCATGTGGCGATCATCTTTCTGGCATATCTACTGCATAGAAAATCTTCCACGCAGGCTATTACTGGCCGACCTTGTTCAAATATTGTGTAAAGGGCATTCGACAATGCCATCCTTGTCAAGTATTCACAAAGAAAATGCGTGCTCCTCTAACCCTATTGCACCTGGCGATCTCCGTTAGCCCTTTTTCCAAGTGGGGGATAGACTTCATCACATGTAATCCTATTTCCTCTGTTGGACACAACTATATCATATTAGCTGTGGACTATTTTATGAAATGGGCCGAAGCCCTTCCTACCTACAAAAATGATGGAGAAACCACAATGCCATTCCTGTTCAATCAAGTGATTTGCCATTTCGGTGTACCCTGCAAAATCATTACAGACCATGAATCTCACTTTCAGAACCATATGATGTCTGATTTAACGTCACTACTTGGTTTTCGTCAGGATCAATCATCCTCCTACTACCCCCAAGCTAATGGTCAAGTAGAGGCCGTAAATGGCGTCTTAAAAACCATGATCCATAGGATGGTAGGAAACCATAAAATCAATTAGCACCAAATGTTATATTTGGTGCTATGGGTGTACCAAACTTTAGTAAAAACTGCCACGGGCTTGACACCTTTTCAGCTGGTGTATGGCCTAGAAGCAGTCCTACACATCGAGTGTGATATCCCTTCCCTGCAAATAGCAGTTGAACTCTTGCCCGACACTACTGCCGAAGAAGAACGCTTACTATACCTTAATAAGCTCGATGAAACCCGTCGAGATTTCGAATTGGCACTCGAGGCTCACAAGCATTGGGTAAAATCCCAATACGACAAAAAGGTTAAGCTTCGTTCTTACCAAGAGGGCAACCTTGTTTTCTCTATGATCAGAAACATGATCTCTTGGGGGTAGGAACACTCCAACCCTTATGTCTAGGTCCTGATATCATCAAGAAAGTCCTCTCCAAAGGGGCATATGAACTGCAGGACTGGGAAGGAGTCCCGTTCGCGGAGCCTAGAAATGGGCTCTACCTGAAAAAGTATTATGCCTGGTATTATACTAGGCACATGCTTGTGTAATTTTAAGTATTCCCAATATAGCACTTTTTGGGATATTTTATTACTCTTTAAAAAATAGAAACATCCCTGAATATTTCATCATTGGGTTCGTTAAACATATACAATGATGGTCTAAGCAACTCTTTTTCGATCTTTTTCTAGCTCATTAAACTGAAAAAGACCATCAAAGCATTCTTTTTAGGCCCTTTTTTCTTGCTCGTTAAACTAAAAAAATCCCGACTTTTGTCTTTAGGCTCGTTAAACTTTATAAAGATGACTCGAGCATTATTTTAGGTACATTTCTCGCTTTTTAAACTGAAAAATCCTGAGTTTTTGTTCCCGGGCTCATTAAACATATACGGCAGCAACAAGAGCACCTGCTTTTTTGGGACTATTTCTCACTCTTAAATCGAAAAAATCCCCGAGTTTTTCCCCTCCTTTGGTCTTGTTAAAATCTGCGAAGGAGGAATGAGAAGTTATTTTCCTCTTTTTCCTCGCTCACTAAACTGAAAAAGATACATTGAGTTTTCTTCATTTGACTCGTTAAATTTAAATGAAGGTATTGAGTTTGTCGTTACATGACTGGTTAAAAATTCACAATGAAAAACAAGTTTAGTTCGTCTCATCATACTCGTAACAAAATGAGGTCAAGATTTATTGAACATAGGTTTCTCTTTATTCGGATTCAATAGATTAACTAATGAAAAAGTAACCGATCCGGGTATACTATAACCTTTTGTCACACCTGGCTAACAACTATGACAAAGGGACCACCATGGAGTTTCTCTTTACGATCTTTTCAGACTCTCTAAATATGAAAAGATGACCGAGTTGTCTAGTCTGGACTCTTTAAATTACACAGACAAATATAGAGTCGTTATTTTTGCAGTCATTTTCAGACTCTTTAAATATGAAAAGATCGATGAGTTTGCCTGTCTAGACTCATTAAATTAATCAGATAGGGCAGAGAGTCGCTCTTTTTGCGGTCCTTATCAGACTCTTAAAAAATGAAAAGATCGATGAGTTTACCTGTCTAGACTTGCTAAATTAATCATACGGGGAAAGTGGACAATACAACTGTATTCCATATTAGAAAGCGTGGTTTGGCAGCAGTTGTTCCCTTGAACATGGCACTCCCTCAGATAACCTTCCTTGTGACGGCCTCTCAATATGAACCCTACCATCCTATGAGTTTAGCCTATATACCCTAATGATTGCATCTCTGTATCTGTTATAAACATTTTTGGGCACTTCAACCCCAATCACAAGTGTCCATAAACTGAGGGCTCTTAATTCCCTAAAAGTGTTGCTTCACTGCCTAAAGGAACAAGGTCAACTGATTACATCATCTCCCAGAAGTTCTCCACTGAAAAAATACTCATAAATGGTCAAAACTGGACCATACTAAAAGCTCAATGTAGAGGGTGCGATGTATATCACCTTCCCAATGTACAGAGTGTGATGCATACTGATTTGCTCCTCTGTAGGGTGTGATGGTCGGGAATGGACAAATGGTAGGGACAAAAATGTGAGGTGGAAGATCATGAAATCTTCCAGAAGCTCCCCCTTTGATACTTGCCACTCCATTTTCGACCAGGGATGAGTAAGAGATCATAATTCTCCAAGTGGAAGTAGGAACTATCAGAGAGAAGACACTAATCAAGATCCCAAAAGATGACTCACCTCTCTGTAATCATCTATATATGGATCCCTCATCACAGAGATCCAGAGGCTGGAATTTTGTATCTTATAGAGAATTGTTGTTGGTATTCTGGTGTACATTCACAATGTTGGGTGATCTAGCTTTTCTTGAGGTGAAGAAGGGCTTCTTAGCTAGAGGATGATGTTGGGTCAGAGCACATGGTTGTAATCTTCTTGCTACTTTTTATCTGAATAAAGCTATTCTTGTTTCTTTCCATATTCTTATGTACTTGTTTATATATGCTTGTATGATCCTGCATTATTTATGAATTTAGATCCTTGTTTCTTGCATAGTAGTATGTTGCTGTGATTCTACAGGTCCTTTTGAAGCTAAGCAGACAAAGAAGAAGCGGCAAAACTCTATCAAGAAGGAGAGGAAATCGAGCACAAGACTCAGGTTGGCCCTCTTGGTTCTCCTCTCATCTATTTTCATAAAAGGAATCAATAGTAGACTTTGATTGTTTGCTTCTAAGATAGCCACCCATCTTAGTGGGAATAGCAGCATCTGAGTGGAAACTCTTCCCGTATAACAAAATGGCGACTCCGCTGGGGATCGACTAGATTACTTGTTAGCTTATCTATCCTTGTTTCTTTCATAAACATACAGACGGAGCCTGAAGTCAAGCCAGCTAGCCTTCGAACTGCATTTGTCATACAAATGCAAAGTAGATCAATGCTACTTCAGTTAATCTCCGTGTTTTGTTTATAAATTAAACAATAGATCTGCAAGCAATCTAATTTCCCTGAGTGGTGGCTCTAGTAACCTCTTAAATCACCCCTATGTTTTGCATACACTGATCTTTACTTATTCAGCCTAAACACCTGAACTAGATTGCAAACTATGAGTGAAATCTCGTTCAACGTCTCGCACTGCTACCATCGCACCCTGCCTTCAAGGCAGCCTGTATGCATCGCACTTCCTGAATGGAGTAGGTGCACTGCATACTGAGTTCAGTGTGTAACAAGTGTGATGGTCAGGGAGGATTGACTTTACCCTCCGACTATGGATTTTTCTCACTGTTTTCAGTATTATTCAAGAGTTTTGCTCTCTGTAGTCAGTTTACTTCTGTGAAAACCCCCTTCTCTTGCATTATTCCACCTCCTTAGTGCAAATAACTATAAAAAAAATTATGTATTATGTGTAGATTTAGTTCTCTTTTGCAAAAAGTAGCATATTTGAACTGTCGTCTCTAGATCTGAAAGTGTCGTAGCTGTCGTTTTCATTTTTAGAAAGAAATTCCATTGTTGGATAGTCGATTATACAGTTACTGTTGCATAGGATTTGAATTATTAGTTTTAAAGTGTCGAAAAGAAATTTCCATTTCAAAACCGCAAAGTGTCTCTTTTGCTTTTCAAAATCGCAAAGTGTCTCTTTTGCTTTCACTTCATTTTCTTGAGTACAGTCGCTTTAAAAGTAATTCAGTTTTGCACATAGCTTTCTTAACGTCATTCACACATTAAGAGAGCTGAAAAACAAATACATGCATGTGCATTTGCATTTTGAATGCTTGGCTTGATTTAGGACTGTGCATTTTAGCATGTGCTCTGTGCTCTGTGAAGAAAAGATGCTTGACTTTCTTCCCTTTAGTAGCTAGGATTTTCATTGCTGAAAGAAGATAAAACATTTGTTTATCATCATAGACTGCATTTAGGAATTATACATACATCACGTGGTGAACCTGAAAGGCAAACTGCTAGAAGCGCCAGATCAACACTTAAAATAAATCCAATGAATCTAACAATGCTTTGGAACTTAATGCACAACATCTAGAGGTCTAGGCTAGAGACGTATTCTGGCGTCGTAAAGCCTAGTAACCATTGCTTTCAGTGTTGGTTGGGTGATTCCTCCACTTTGAGACGACAAGTGCCAGTATGGACTTGTGTTCCCACGTACCGTCACGTATATATTGGGAGACCACAATAGGCTGCATCTTTATCTTTAGGAAGCCGTGTCCGTTGCCCTATCGATCGTAATGCACCGAACACAAAATTCGAGAAGATTGACAGGTCACCTCCCAGCTCAGAAAAACTTCGGATCCTCATAGTAAAGCATTTCACACGACATCAAAAAAGATTAACGACCTCATGCTTTAGGGGGCAATTGTTATAGACATTTTTGGGCACTTCAACCTCGATCACAAATGTCCATAAACTGAGGGCTCTTAAGTCCCTAAAAGTGTTGCTTCACTGCCTAAAGGAACAAGGTCAACTGATTACATCATCTCAGAAGTTCTCCACTGAAAATGCTCATAAATGGTCAAAACTGGACCATACTGAAAGCTCAATGCAGAGGGTGCGATGCATATCACCTTCCCAATGTACAGGGTGCGATGCATACTGATTTGCTCCTCTGTAGGGTGCGATGGTTGAGAATGGAAAAATGGCAGGGACAAAAATGTGAGGTGGAAGATCATGGAATCTTCCATAACCTCCCCCTCTGACACTTGCCACTCCATTTTCAACCAGGGATGAGTAAGAAATCATCATTCTCCAAGTGGAAGCAGGAACTATCAGAGAGAAGACACTAATAAAGATCCCAAAATATGACTCACCTCTCTGTAATCATCTATATATGGATCCCTCATCATAGAGATCCAGAGGCTGGAATTTTGTAACTTATAGAGAAGTGATGTTGGTATTCTGGTGTAC
>APFE030579781.1:0-27267 GCA_000404065.3 Pinus taeda
GGGAAATTTTATAATTTTTTTAGGTCAAGCCCAAACTAATTTGGGTTTGACCAAAAATTAAACGCAATATCCTATGCATATAGCAAGCCTAATGGTAATTTTACAAAAATCAACTGCACACTTTGTTATTAGCTTGATTTTTCAATTAAACCAAGGGATTTGCGAACACATATTTCACTGATGTTTAAGAGTGAAAGAGAAGGCAATTTCAGTTTTTGTATATCAGGCATCACATTTCCATCGATTTTCTTATTAAAGTGAAGGATTTTGAAGTGCCAATGTGCATATGTTCACATTACTGCTCAATCTCTTAGACATTCCACTTGGGTATGACAATGTCTTGGGTTCCTTTCGGGTCTGTTATGTGTGGTGCTAACATGGTCAAGGGCTTGTTACTAGTCGTACGAGCAGGGTTCAAGTCATCAACAAAGGGCTTCTTGGTTGTTCTACAGTCAGCTCTCCTCTCATTTGAATTTTTGCTAGCCGCATGCCTCTCTCAGGCATAAGTATCAAGTGGTCTTATGCATAATTGGTCAGATCACTCCCAATCCCATATTAATAGTGCCTTGCTTTCCATAGAATTCATGAATGCCTCTATGGAATGACAAGAGTGTTATTCTATTTACTCAGTTTTTATCAGAAATGCTAGGCTTGGGAGCCTACAGTTAATCTCATAGTTTTAATAGTCTCTATGGGTTTTTTACTCTATTAGATGCAATGCTCAAATGAAGACAATGTAATACAAAGATTTTGAATTTTTTCTTCTAGTTTGGTTTCCCCTCGAGCTGACTAGTAGCACAAATACACTTCCTTTGTACTGTTTTTATAAAAAAAATTAAGGGTGGTTCACGAGCACTAAGTGACCACTACATCCATGGGAAAATCTTGGCAGATCAACTTGAAGGGTCTAACCCAAGGGCGTGGAGGAGATTTGACCCCATGACCTCCCAATAGGCAAGGCACTTAGCAACATGAACTCGACCAACTAAGCTATCGCTTGAAACTTGTATTGTTTTTCTAATAAAACCCTAACCCTTACACAAAAGAAATCAATTAACCACTTAATAATTACTAAATTTAAACTTCTAATAAACTAATTTACATATAAATATTATAATATTTAATATTATAATTCTTTAATAAATTATATATATATTAAACTTAAATCGTTGTAATTTCAATCTTTAACCCAAAAAAATAATAATTTATATAACATTTTTAATAATAAATTATTTGAGTTAAACAATTCAAATTAAATGAACATTTAAATATTTTATTTTTAAATTCCATTTTCTTTTATAAAATGTTTTATAATTTTAATAAACTTATAAAATATAAATTATTGTTGTTTTATTGGGGTGAAAGAATATGAAGAATTGGAATGGAACAACTTTACCACAATCCAAGCCATGCAGTTTTAGTTAATCCACTCATTCTAGGCATTAGTGATACTTCCTCATCTGTCCCACTTAACTTATAGTTTTTCTACTTCAATTAGAATTTACCAATACTATAACATAATTTTTTGTATAATGAAACTTGGACTAATAAACCATTTTGTAGACTAAAAAAATTAAGCTTTATAAATAAAATTTCTAGCCTCAAAAATCATGGAAAATAAATTTTGATATAATTTCATAAAATAAACTTATTTAAACCAAAAAAGGTATTATTAAAAAAAATATTTATTCTTTTAAAAGTATATTTAATTCCATCCCTATAATGTAAATTATTATTTCCTATGTTCTAAAATTTCTTATAAAATAGCGTTTATAAACCAATATAAAACATGTTATTTAAAAAATTAATTTACTAATAAACCATACATCAACCAACTTAACATAAACATAACAAAAATTATGATGTTAGAGGGACAAATTTGAAATGTTATAATATATCTATATTTGTAGTGGATCGACATTCTAGCATGAAAATATTAAAATCAGCTTCATATCAAAAATCAAGTTTTTAATTAAGTAAATTAATATTTGAAATGACTCTTTCCACGATAAATATCAATTACATAATTTTAAATACATATTTTAAATTTAACATTGAAATGGAAAGACAAAGAAATATATTTTATACTTTAATATAATGTGGCGATAATATTTATTGAAAAACATAATTAATATATTTGACATTCGATTTTTTTTAAATCTTAATTTTAACAAAATTATTAGAATTTTTTTTCAAACTTATTATATTTTTTATGTTTCAATAATTTATAAAGGACAAGGTTGTAATAAAAATTTTGAAATTGAGTTTTAATTTTGGGGGTGTTGAAGGTATTTTAAGAAAAAGTAGTTTTTATTCTCAACCTTCTTAGTGTTAAAAAGATTAATTTCATTATGCAGCTTAAGGGAGTTGGTTAGTATTTTAGCAGTGTTGGTTTCATTCTTTGTGCTAGTAGAAATTGAAATATACTTTTGATCTTGTATATTAGGGTTTGATCCTGTCCTTATATTATCTTAACTTATTTTTATTTACTAATAATAATTTAATATTATCCCTACATGGTGACATATTCCTATAATCCCCCAAAACCTAACCCATACATGGCGTCTCAATGTCATTCTCACGTTGAGAAATTGGTGGTTATGCTTAGAGTCGGAAGCAATTTTGGGGAGGCTCTTGCCATCGCTATTGTTTATATTGTTCTTATACATTAAGTACCTAACCATGGCCACCTACTAAATGGGGGATAGGTTCACTTTTGTAAGGAGGATATGATAGGGTACATTGGTTTTAATATCACGTTTTTAACTTATAACATTCTTTTGGATTTTGTCCTTACTTATCCAAGACTCTCTAGAAATATTGTGTCTAGAGAGTTCATATTTGTATAAGATAAAACGAGTGACAAGAGTATCAAATAGAATTTTTTTTCATATCCCACCACTAAATTTTTGCTAATTTACATTTTTTTCAAGTCCATATTAAAATTTTCATCCCTCATTTATCCTTTTTTAACATTATAGTTACAATTGATTTTATGATTAATATAGATTTCAAGATATTTGTATGAGCACACTTCCTCCAAACTATTATTATCATATATATGAAAGTGTCATAAATGGTCTAATGACATTTAATTAACATAACATTTATTTTTTCTATGTCCATAGTTATACCTATACTAGAACAAAACTCTCTGAGGATTCTTAAATCATTATTAACGTCAAAGGAACAATATCATTAGCATAAAAAGGAAGTATGATGGCTATACCAATAAGAGTTGGCCCAATACAACTAGCTTCTTTTGATCGACATTCTATCTTATCAATGTAAATGCCAAAAAAATGGGCAACATGAGACAACCTTGTTTGACTAGTATATTACAATTAATTTCTTCAAACCATCTTTCAATGTTCTAAAGCTTCGTAATGATACTTCAATATAGCCTTACAAAAATAACTCTTAACACATAAGAAACTTTAAATATAAAATTACCAATTATAATTCCAACAAATTTTATGGAAGGAAATTTTAGACCTCCAAATACTATGGCTTCACAATTGACAATTGTAAGTGTGATATGTCAAACGTTATAGCACATAAGATGACAAAGGATATTAGTTCTATTATAATGCACCCTTATGGAATGTTAATTAAAGTTGAAAGATAGTACATAATTGAATGATATTTCTTAAAGTTAGCGAGTCATATGTTTTTTGTTTTTCCAAAACACTAACCTAATGAGTTAGGTTAATTAGCTAATTATAATAATCTTGTAATTAAAAGAAATATCTTAATCATAATAATTTTATAATTTTAAAAAACTTATTCCTAATGTTTAACATAAAAATAATAAATCTTAAGTGTAAGAATTCATAATTAATAAAACCAACTATTTTATTATAGACAAGAGACCCATATATAATATTTTTTACTATAAAATTAATAAATCATACATATTCCAACTAACTCTTAATTTGAAGCTTTAAACTTAAAAAAAAAAACACAAGCATTCATTCATTAAAATTGAAAATATTTATATTTGAAATTTTTTATGATTTAGTCTATGAAAAATAATTTATATTTTATCATTAATATTATGATTTCGTAAAATTTACTTAGCCTTCCACCTTCCATGTTATGAACTAACCCCTTTTATCCCCTTTTATCGAATTTGATCCCATATTACTTATATTATTACTTTGATATTTTCTTGCTTATAATACTACATTTAATTTAATTTATTTCGTCAAAACGTAAAATCTAAATGGTGGAATATCAAACATGATATTGCTGCAAAATATGTCATATAAGCTTAACCAAAAAAATACGAGTCATACAACCCCTGGTACCAATATTTTGAAACGGTTGTACAAACTTAACTTTGAATATGTAAGAGAAAGGCCCACGTTTAGCCTGTTCAACTAATAGTAGAAGAGACCATGAGTTAAACTGGAACGAACTGGCTCAATACATTATGAACTACACTGAATATGGTCCATATTATTACACTCACCATTGGCACATTCACAGATCTATTTATTTGCCTTCCATACCTATTAACCTATTCTTTAGGCTTACCCTCAACTTCAGCGTTCTCTTTGGTGGGAGCTCTTTCAGCTTTTTCTTCAACACCCATGCCCTCGGCGGATGGTTGACCAAGAGTCTCTCGTTTTGCAGGTTCGACTTGTTCAGGCATTTTGGTGGAATCGTTGAGTTTTGACACTTCGTCGGATTCCACGGGGGCCGATTCTGCTTCAGGCTCCGAGGCATGCGGCATTACAATTATTTCCTCTACAGATTTCTCTACGATGGGGGGCTTTCATATACTTTTTTCTCGACCCGGGAACCTCTTGTGTGGGACTGCAGGCAGGAGATTCTTCTTCAGTAGGCCCTTGAATCATGGGTTCAATCTCGGTAACCTTCAAAACGTCCTCTAGGGGTTTCACTTTGATGGACTGCTGGCCGGCTCTAATGATAGTCTACCTAGTTTGTTTGAAATATCTTCTAGGTCTTCTTCTCTTTCCCTTGTCAAAGCTCTGAAATCATCTGTCATTAATCCAACAACTTCTTCTGATGTAAAATATTCAATCCCCTCCAACCCTGTTTTGGGATTAAATGCTTTTACATACCAACTATATATGAGAACCGAGGATCTTTACCACGTTCCACAATATATATGCACAGACAGGTCCACAACAATTATAGTTTAAACTCATGATACAACAGCGATTTCATGTGAGGGATATCCATGCAAAATATACGCACAGAAAAGGGTGGAAAAAACTTATAAATAAACTGTCATCAATTTATGAACATGCCGCACACAGCAAATTGGAATTGCGCACACCCACAGTTATTAATAATAAAAACAGCGCATATATAATTGTGCACACAACAGTTAGAATACGCATACAATTCTCCACATCCAACGTTATAGCACTACCCAGCCTTTAAACGTGTTGAGGTGCGTGCTCCATACCTTTATGCACAGGTTTGATCCACGGTTTAATGTCACGGTATTGTTAATGCAAACCCACAGCAACAGTTCCGTTGTCCATACAATAAAAACTCACTGGTTCTACCAATCCATCGTTCTGAACGCGCAATATTAATCAACTACCATAGACATACAATACAATTACTATGGAAATAGCGCACGCACAACAATTATTAAGGCGCACATCCAATCTTTTGGATTAACAATACCAAATAGTTTTATATATGGCCCGCACAGAAAATATAATACACAGTCATTACATAGCCAAATATTCCGCCCTACACAGAAACGCCCCTCCTAATAATTCATGGCACTGTTTTTTACATTGAAGAGCTGCGAATTGATTCCATTCTTCCTACTGTTCATGCACACCATGTGTTTCTAATTCTGGAGTTCTACGTGAGAGAGAATCTTCCCTCCTTGGTGGCCAAGTTTAACATCTTTTTCCTTTTTCTTCCATTGCTGCCTTATTACAAAAGTAGTCACATATAGAAAAGTAGCAATACATAGTAAATTAGAGCTTTTCTTTGTTTTTTTATAACCACTAATCTAGCATGCCTTATTCTAAGCCTATCTAGAAAAGATGGCATGTTTTATTCCTTATCTATTTCCTAATTTTAACTAAAAAAACATAGAAACAGCGGAGAAAGGATCCCACTCATTGCCTGTAGATTTTTTTTTGATTTTGTGGAATAAATCAGAAGATTTTTCCTCTGAACCAGATACTCCTGCATCACACTTGTTCTTCGCTTGTCATCAATTTAGCTAATGTCGTAACCTGCACAAAGAAAGAATGCATCACCGTATGATCAAATACTTGGTGAGAGTTCGATCCATGCAATTTTAAGTGGAAGTTGGGATCCATAGATCTCGCTATATATCAATCGATCTAAACTAAAAAATATGAAATCAAAACGGGTACAAGGCATAAAATTGCAGTGTCAACCTGCAGAGCCTCATTGATGTACCTCTACACGGGCCATATTTTACTAATTCGAAATGTTTACACAAGATGATAAAGAAATTGAATATTCTCATTCAAACAGAAGTTTTAATGGATGGTATCAGAAGTTTTATAGGTGGACTTGTTAATTGGCAGCAGAAATCATACAATATATTCTGCTATCGCACCATGGGAGGTGGGAACTCTCTGTCGATAGTGCTACGGATTACGGTGGATATCCATGGCACTCTGTTGAAAATTAGAAGGAACTAGGCCTGAGCGGAATGAACGTTTGAATTCAAACCAACTTAAAATTCAATTAGACGCCCTGGGGTAACTTTGAAATTCAGAAAAGAGCGGTGATGCAATACAATTGAAATTCAAAATGTTTCGACAAGAAGAAACGTTGAGTTAATGTTGTCGGCATGTGCGAATATATTGCCAACTTAAATACATTAATTAATTGAGTCAGAGCGATTAGAGGGCATTTTTCATTTCAATTTAAAAAAATTACATGACACAGCCCACCCTCTCACATTTCATTTCAAGAGGGACTGTGAGTTTGAAATTTTGAGCGGGACTGCGAGTTTGAAATCTTGAGCACAGAGGTTTCTTGAATGTTTGTAGGTGAACAATGCATTTTTATTTAATAATAATTTAGTGTATTTTATTTCTTATTTTTAATATAAAATTTTAAATTTTAATAAAGAATATTAAAAATAATAATAATTTTAATTTTAACTTTAAACTACCTATAAATAACACAAATTAAATAGAAAATATAATAATGAATATTTTTCTCTCAATATGTAATAAAATAATGGAAAAAAAATGGAAAAAAAATTCTTAAATGAAAGAAAAAAATGGTAATAATTTCTTTTTACTATCTATCTAACTATCATAATCAATTCATAACTATAACATAATAAAGAAACAATTTTTAAGTGGACAAAAAAAGTACTTTTTAATCGTAACTTAACTATCAACCCTATATTCTTTGAACTATTTTCTTGTACGACACATAAATAATCACATATATATTTTGCACTCTAATTTCAAACAAGGTACATTAATTTTATTTAAGAAACTATTACATCAATTATAATTAAATAAACAAGTAGGAGATTAAATCATATAAAATTATATTAGTAGAAATTTTAGGGAACCACTAGTCCAAGTTATTACTCCTTAAATACTATAATAACCTATGGAATTTATGTGTGTCTTTTCATTTAAACAACTTAGTTAATTGAAAAAGCATGTTATAGTTATGGAATTCATGTCTAAAGAGCGTCTTTTGAATTATACAACTTAGTCAATTGGAAAAACATGCTATGCTTTAGAGTATGGCCCAACAACAATGACGGAATAAAATGAACTAGTAATTACACTAACAATTTTAGTCACTTATCTTACAACTAAAATCAATTATTAGAGTTGTACTATACCAAAAGGACAAAATAAAGGAAGAAATATCTCTATAAAACAAATGAAAATCCAAGAACAAACTTCCAATTGATTAATGATAGTATGGTGGACAAGATCTCAAACTTACAATGCCCTCAAACGTTATCCAATTGCATTGTCCAAAGATCCTACTACCACTCAAAGCCTATTTTTACATACACCTAGATGCTCATGTTGCATACTTTATAATCAAATCCTTCTATAAGAACCTTACTACCACACTAACTATGAATGAATACCATCGGTTGGTTAGGCATCATGCTTAATAGTAGCATCTCAAAAGAGCATCTTAGTTTTTTCTAAAAATAAATATATATTAGTAACATTGGTGTCATCTATCCATATAAAATAAATTATATCAAAAATGAATATTCTCTCACAAATTCACAAACAAGAGATTTATCTTCTCCCATACATAAATTCCAAAATTCCAAATGACTAAATGAAATCTAGCCCCCTTCACATGAGCCATGAATATCTTTTATAATCCATGAAAGATAAAAATCTCCTATAAGAATGTATTTTAAAGAAATACTAAAATACGTGTGTGAAATTAATCATTGAAAGATAATTACAAGAGACATAAATTGGGTAAAAGGTGGATTGCAAATCATTCCCACTAGGATTTGTACTCTATTTTAGCAAATGATTTTTTTAAGTATTTCCCTCGTTCTTAGGAATCCTAGAAATTAATATTAGTTTAGTTTCTTTGATTGAATGTGATCCTTCTTCTATTGGATGTTATTTCCACACTTTACTTGTGCCTCAAGAGCCATACTTTTCTAGTGAGGTTGAAAGATGAATATATATATATATATCAAAACCATCATAAACTAAATGTACCTTAGAAAGACATATAACATCAAGGATACAACTATTGTATTGTTAATAGGATAAACAATAATTATCAATATTATTAAAGATATAATTGATATATGTTGATAAAGCAATTTATATGATAATCATTAAATAAGCATAATCAATGCTTATCAATATTATTAAAGAATGGTTAATAATATCCAGAATAGGAGCGAAGTGGGAGCCTGGAGCAGCCTGCACTAGAGAAACTACTTAGCGGGAGCCTGGTGCAGCCTCCGAGCTGGCAGGAGGAAGCCAAGCGAGCGCGCAAAGAGACACAGCCAACCTCAAGACTGCGCGAAGCTCTAGAGCCATGGCCCCAGGAGGGGGCCACGAAAAGGAAACCCCCTTGCCACCAGAGCTAGCTGCATTTCAGGATCTGGTTGTAGCTTGCAATAAAATGCCATCAACTGAAAACCAATAGAAGTTTGTGAAAAAATGGCATCTATCCCCACAATTGCTCTGCCTATTGAAGAGCCCTGCAAAGTGGCTTTAAACGTAGCAGAAAGAAGACTTACTGGCCAGTTCATAGGCTTATGGCCCTCACCAAAAGCGGTAGAAGAATGGTTTCAAAGGAACTGGCGTTCACTGGTCAAAGAAGGAATAAAAATCCATTTCGTTGGTAAAGGCTTCTTTGTTTTTTTATTCGAAGCAGTAGAAGACAGGAATCTCATATTCAGAAATGACCCGTATTTCATGGGGCCTTAGGGACTATATCTCAATCAATGGACTCCAAACTTTGACCCGACCCAGGATGTGCCCTCGGTCGTTCCGGTCTAGGTGAGATTTCCCCATCTTCCTCTTCACTGTTGGAACCCTATATCCTTGGAAACCATAGGCAACAATCTAGGCAAATACATCGACCGAGCAGAAAGAAGAGACCATTATTCCTGTGCTAGAATTTGTGTAGAAGTAGACCTGGAGGAAGGTCTCCCTAAAACCATTAAACTCATGGTGGCTAATTGGTCACACATACAAGTGTTAGATTACAATAAACCCCCATTTAAATGCAGACACTGCCATGGCTACGGGCACTTTGCCAAGCATTGTAAAAAGAAATCAGAAGATGTAGTTGAGAAGGAGAAGGGAGATCAATGGACTCAAGGTCTGAAATGAAGACCAACTAAGCAAAGCAACAAGAACAAAGGGAAAGAAGTCTCCACTTGGAGGGTTGCTCCTCCAGAACACCAAGCAGAAGGAAGTTTAGTCCCTCCAATAGTAGACATATCAACTAACCCCTTTGATATTCTCAGCACACTAGAAGAACTCCAAGATCCAGTAGATAAAGAGATTGAACAGCAGGCAAACAACATGGAAGAAAGAAAAAGGCAAGAGGAACTAGTCCAAACTGCATCCCCAAAAGGTGCCTCTAGCTCCCCAACCTATGCAGATTTGATAAGAAAGAAGACCCCTGAGATATCGAGATCCTCGGAAGATGAAACTTTTGAGAGGCCCTTGAAAAGAGTGGGGAGGAAATCTCAAAGAGAGGCCAGAGAAGAAGAAGCAGAGAGACAAAAAATGCAAGGCAATCAGGCCACTATAAAGATGTTTATCGGCATAAATACTAGAACCATGCCTCCCAAGGGAGGTGTTGCCCCAACGCCTGCCAGTAAGTAATGCGATTAGTCTCTTGGAATTGCAGAGGACTGGGGAACCCATCAAAAGCTGAAGCAGTCAAGAGCCTATTAAAGTCAAAACTTCCTGAGATCCTCATGCTCCAAGAGACTAAAATAGAAGGAGAAGCCCTTCAAGAACTCACCAAAGAAAAATGGAAAACAAAAGTTGGAAAAGTGATAAGTGCTAGAGGTACATGCGACAGGTTAGCCACTCTGTGGGAGGTTGAAAAAATCCAGCTCGAGAGCTCCTTTCAAACGTAGCACTCGATTTACACCGAACTCCGACACCTACCAAGTAAGACAAACATTGCTCTCTTTAATATGCTCCTGTCCTCTATGTAGAAAAGGAACAATGCTGGCAAAACCTAACTAATTTTTTGGAAGCTTACTCCCTCAATAATATAATTATTTCGGAGACTACAATCTAATCCTAGACCCAAAGGAAAAAAGAGGAGGAACCAGCAGTAGGAATTGCTTCCTCCCCTTAGTGGAAAACCTAATTCAACAATGGGATTTAATGGACTTCAAGCCAAAATATGGGCTATACACTTAAAAAAATAACAGAATAGAGGAGGAGCATATCTCAGCTAGGTTGGACCAATTCCTTCTTCAGAGTTCCTTCCTCTCCGAGAAGATGATCATTTCCACAAAAATTCTGCCAAAGTGCAACTCAAAACATAAACCCATCCTCCTTTTGATGGAAGAAGAAGAAAACCTGGGACCTATCCCCTTTCGATTTAGCCCACTATGGCTTGTGTCTAGAGATCAGAATACAACTTTCTTCCACAAGAAAATTCAAACCCACCTCTCTAGAAACCACATTGTTGAAATCACCTCGCCAAATGGGACTATTCTTAAAGGCACAACTCTAATAAAAGAGGTGGCAACCTCTCATTTTCAGTTGTTGTTCAAAGAAGAAGGCATCGGGGATAATGAGGAATCCCATGACTTCCTCAAGCACGTTCCAAGGATGGTTAACGAGGATAATGCAACTCTCCTGAAGCCATTCACTGAAGAAGAAATTAGCAATGTCATATGGAAGATGGAACCAGACAAAACCCCAGGACCTGATGGATTCTCAATACACTTCTATAAACTCTTCTGGGATATTATCAAGGTTGATTTGTACCGAATGATTAAAGGATTCCTTCAAAAATCCAATGTGGGAGGAAGCACAAACTCCACCTTCCTACCCCTAATTCCCAAAGAAGACAACCCGAAGACATTCGACAGATTCAAACCAATCTCACTCTGCAATGCGTCCTACAAAATTTTCACCAAGCTACTTGCTAATAGAATAAAACCTTTGCTAGAAAAATCAAGGAGTGTTTGTCAAAGGAAGGCATATCTTGGACAATGTGATACTGGTGCAAGAAATCATCCATTCCAGCCACAAACGTAAAGAGAAAGGTTTTCTCATCAAACTGGATATGGCGAACACCTTCGATAGAGTAAGACATTCCTTCCTTCTACAAGTTCTTTCTGCATTTGGTTTCAGTTCTGAATTTGTAAATTTCATTAAAGCATGCATTGGAGAACCTTGGATAGCCCCTCTAGTAAATGGTAGACCTACAAACTACTTCAAAGCTACAAGAGGAATCAGGCAAGGCTGCCCTCTGTCCCCTTTCTTGTATATTCTGATGGCAGAATCTCTAAATCGAAATCTCACTGATGAGAAGCTCAACAAGACACTTCCTGGCATTAGGGTGATACTTGGAACAACCTGAATCAATCATGCCTTATTCGCAATGACTCTATCCTTTTGGGAGGAGTCTCTATTAAAATAACAAGATCCTTTAGCAGAGTAATCCAAAGCTTCTGCAGAGTCTCTGGAGCTATGGTCAATAATAGTAAAAGTGTAGTGGATGGCTGGGTTGTAGACCAACAATCTATACTTAGGATTTCCCAAGCCCTAGGCTTCATCGAATATGTCTCTTAGGAAAAATTCAAGTATCTTGGCCTTCCTTTAACCTTGGGCACTACTAAGGCCGCTCATTGGATGGAAATTAGTAGCAAAATCAAGGCAAAAATGACTGCGTGGGGCTGACAGTGGCTTACCACAGCTGGGAAGCTCACTCTAGGCAAGTTAGTCCTCTCATCCCTCCCTATCTACCAGGCCTCTTTCCTTTTAGCTCCAAAAATTATCATCGATAAGTTAGCAAAGCTTATTCGAAATTTTCTATGGCAAGGAGGAAAGGGGAACCAAAACAAATTCCCTATAATAAGCTGGGACATAGTGAAAAGGCCAATATCTAAAGGTGAACATCAAGTAAGAGATCCTATGTTGGTCAATCTGGCAATGGGAGGGAAGATCCTTTGGAAAATCTTCTCAAATCAAAGACACCCTGTAAGTCAAGTTCTAATTAAAAAAATACCTTCAAAGGCTCTTAATAAAGAATATGGATGAAGGAGCTTCACACAAAAGAACCATGTTGTGGAAGTTGTGCAGCCAAGGTTGGAAATTCTCTAAATAATAACTCTACAGAATTCTAGCAAATGGGAAAAGAATTAGATTGTGGGAGGACAAGAGCATGGGTCTCCAACCCCTAATTCTTGCACCAGAGGTAGCAGACTTGCGTAACTGGGACCTACATCACCCCCCTGATTGGATGCTCCCTCAACTCCATAAATTGATAGATAAATTCACTAGTCTGGCTCCTGCACACCTGCATACGAGAGACAAGTGGTGCTGGGGGAAGACCGGAACTTACTTAGCTCGGCTGGATTTTACATCTTTCCAAGAACAACAACATCAAATCCATACTACAAAGCTTTGGTGGCATGTTTGGGACCCATTTGGACTCCCAAAAATCAACTTCTTCTATTGGACTCTCATGCACAGAAGGATCCTCGCTTGGGAAAACTTAGAGAAAAGAGAAATCATTGGTCCACAAAAATGCCCTCTCTACTACAAGGACTAGGAAACAATCTAACAACTATTTATAGAATACCCCTTTTCTCAAGAGGGCTAGTTGCAAGCAATCATGGGGCTCAACACCCAAATCCCATAACAGTCTTCAACGGTTAGTCTTTTCACAACTTGGAAAGATTTCTATCCACACTCTTTGAACAACAAGTCAACTTGGACTAAAATCTGGAATGCAATCCCAAAATATATCTATTGGGGAATCTGGTTGGCTAGGAATGAAGCCATCTTCAACAACATACTTCAGTCCACCAACACAATAACTGCCAAGGCCAAAGCCTTGCTACTGGAAACATTTGAAAATAGACCTCATAAGTTAGATAATTCCCTACTCCCCAAAGAGCTCAACGGGCTAGGTGAATCGCTGAGACAGGGAAGCATGAAGAAGAATATCTCCTTGCCTAGCCATAATCCATAGTGGCATCTCCAAATCTCTGAGGCGGACTTTAAAAAATGGTGGAAAACCCAAGGAAAAGTCATGATTTCTTCGATAGAGCCTCCAAAGGAAACCCGGGGATATCAGGGGTAGGAGGAATAATTTACTCCATAGATGGACAAAAAGAGGACAACGACAGTTGGGAACTAGGACAAAGAACCAAAAACTAGGCCGAGATCCTAGGTCTGCTCAAAGCATGTCAACTAGCTCAAAGGAACATAGGGAAAACCTTCAAATCTTAGGGGACTCTGAAATCCTGATTAAAACCCTGGATAAGGGTGACCATCTCAATAGCTCTGCTATAAACAAGACCCTAGAAAGAATAAGAAAGATGACTCAAAACTTCACATCCTGCTCATTCTACCATGTTGTGTGAGCTTAGAACAAGGAAGATGATATAATGGCTAACAAAGGATGTCTTCTAGCTCAAGATATGCTGGTGAACAATGATGAAGAAGCTAAAAGGCACCCAATTCCCTAACAGGCAAGGAGAGTCGATCAAGGACAGATTCTTGCAGAATAAAGGCTAGCACAGATAGACTTTCACTGTTGATAAAGAGTGGCACACTCCTCGACAAGTCTTCAGCTCTCCACATGGGCCAGTAGGGATGGGAGTAATAATAGGGTGCAAAACAGATTTCATACAGAGAAAGGTTTTGATGGACGAGATGTGTAGGCTCAGGGTGGGGGATGATTCGACGATCACTGCAAGCTTGAAAAGGTGGGGGGTTAAAGATGCGAGCAGTGGTAAGAAGTTTTCATCACACCTCTTCTGGTTGCTAGGCAGTATTTCCCGAATCTAACGCGATGTACCTTATGGCTTGACGTGTGGTAGGACAAAACCGCCCATATCTCGTGCTCCTGTGGTGATAAAGGTTGGATAGAAATTGGACCCGATAAGTGTCAGATTTGGGTGGGGGAAGATCTAATGGTTATCGCGTGTTATGCATGGAGGTTTCTTATCCATGTTGTGAGACCGAGTACAGAGATGGAATAGGTTAAAGATCAGACATCGAGGGATGCGATAAGTGTCGGATCGGGGCAAGGTTGATCTGACAATCATCACACATTGCAAATGGAAGGATTTATTTCACTGGGAGTGGTAAGCAGGTTTCATCGCGCCGCTCTTGGCTGCTCGACAGTGTTTTATGAAACAGACGCGATGCCACTTACGGGCCGACGCGTGGCAATACAAAACCACCCATATTGTGTGCTCTTGAGGAGTGAAGGACGCGATATGTGTTGGATCTGGGTGGAGGAATATCTAACGGCTATCGCATGTTGATTATGATGGGGATTAATCCTGAAGTGGGGTCAGGTACGGTGGAGAAGACAGGTTATAAATAAACTCATTTTAATATATGCGGGTTTGTATTTTTGGCCAATGGAACATAGTTTATGTGGGTTTTAACTTAAACTAGGAAAGTATCAAAGCAAAGAGGAAAGTAAGACAGGACACTAACTCATCAACAGTAAAGCAAGGATCACTCAGCCTACCAAATGCATAAAAAAAGAACCTAATCTCTGATACAAAAGCAAGAATAGGAGGACTCTATTGAGATAGAATTCTCGCATTAGTCTATATTCGAGGTTGTTTGGCATGCCCAACCTCTTCTTATAAATAAAACTCAACTGTTTCTGTTAAAATAATATATATTATTAAAGATATAATTTATATATGTTGACAAAGAAATTTCTATGATAATCATTAAATAAGCATATGTATTTGAGAGTCATATCATAAATTATCCTCATTGGTTATTAAAATAAATGGAAACAATCAACAATGAGATGTTGAGTCCATAATTGATCTAGGTGGCTCTAGAGACACACACGGGACAAGGAGAACTTAGGGAAGCTCAAAAATAAAACTGTTCAGATTATGCTCGAACTAGGACCAAAGCGTAGATCTCGTTGTCTTGATCGCAGTGGTGCAAACAGTTCGTCAATTCGAGTATGAGAAAGTTAGGAGAAATCAAAATTGGGTTGACCTTTTTATGACTAGGCAGGCTTAAGGAGGCCACAATTTGGACTTTTTCCAGCCACCAGATTCTGCCCAAACTGGGCCCGATTCTGGGAGAAATTGTGGGGTCGTTAAAAAGACTCCTTTCGCTTAAAAACCGAATTTTCAAAACTACCTCTTGTTTTATATTAATAAATATATATATAAAAGGGGTGGGCCACCAACCCCAGCACCCGCCAACCTTCATTATTGCATACATATTAATGGTGTAGGGGTAGGCCATGATCCCCAACCCCCTCCCACAGAACTCTCAACACACATATACGGGGGTTAGGCTGGCCCTTGGGGCATGGACCCAACCACCCAAACATAGAACTTTAAATCAAAATGGAGGTGGGCGGGCCCGACCCAACCGTTATTTAATTTTTTTAAACAAAAAAAATTGTTATAAAGTTAAAAAAATAATTTTCAGTGATGTAAAACAGAGCAGGAAGGGTTTGACCGCCTAACCTCCTCCATATTAATCGGATCCCCAACTAATTGCCCTACAACGAATTCGTTGAAGAATTCGTCGACACTTTTTTTTAAACATAGTTTTCAATGCGCTCAGGTAAATGGAAGAACCAAGTGCGGGCATGAATTTCAAGACAGGAGGAGGTTGTGCACGTAGTTCGAGGCAACATTTTGCAGGGGGCCGAATTTTTACTTTGTCAGATTTTGACAAATTTTATATGGATTCAACAAATCTCGTCGCCACGAACGAAATGGCATTGTCCATGTCTCCATTAGAGTTCTACATTTTTCGGCCATTTTCAATATGAGGATGGAACCATGATCACTACAAAATCAGGGAGTGGAACCATGATCCATGAAATTCTCCCCAAGGAGGTAATTTTTCTCCATGTCGGAATATAGTCAAGTTTATACTTGTTTTTCACGGTTTTCGTAGGGATCATAATGGCGAGGTCAGATTCGCCATTTGAGTCGCAGATGTCCACCCATGGAGAAGAATCTTTGAGGAACCTAGGGGAATCTAAAAGATTTCTTGAGCCCTAGATTCTCAACTTCTCAGAGTTCAGATTTTGGACAGTCGATTTTGCACTATTCAACACCACAAATCTAATGGTGCATTTATATTTCTCATTCTTTCATTCTATTCTTCAGCCACTTTTGTAAGTGCCAATGCAAATGTCCACATTCATGTGCGAGCAATAATTTTCATGCAATCGGTGTTGTGAGATCAATGGTTTGAACAACTTCAGTAGTTTGACATCTACTTCTTCAGATGGCCCCTGGTTGTGAGGTATATGATTTGTTCATGTACTTCTTCTTTATGCATTATGCTAGACATATCCTTGGTTGATCTTGATCAAAGATCTTGTTTCTTACATGTTTTCATGATTCCTTGCTTGATGTGATGCAGAATCATCTATGTGATGTAATTGTTGTCATGATTTGTCATGTTATGTTTTGAGATCCCTTTGTTATATGTTGTTGGGATACTCTTGTTGTCATTATGCATGTTTTGCATTGAGATCCCTTTTATGCCATGTTGGCGAGATGCTCATCATGCATGAGTTTTGTGTCACACTGATAGGAGTGTTTTGACTGAGAGTTCTTGTAGTGGAACATCTCTTAGAGCCACTCCAGCATGAGGGCATTTTCCTTATATGATAGCGACATCACCTCTTATGTACATCATCATTACTGACAACACTTAATGTAGCGGCTTACACCATCTTAACGCTGGGGCCCAGAGATGTAGTCCCTCTTGGACGAACTCCATTATCAAAGTCTTGTTATTTCATCTGTTGATGATTGACATGTTCCTCTTCCTTACAACATGCAAATGTATTCCTTAATGTTATTTTAATAATGCAATTTAACACATCATGAAAGTAAAAGGTCTTGGAAGGGTCCTTCGTCACACCTAGACCTGGATCAAGTGGTATCAGAGCGGTCTTTGCATTGATGTGAATTGCAACTTGAAAAATGGAACGTGCAGCGACAAAGGATGAAAAAGTGATGTACGAGACGATGCTCAACATTTCTAAAAGAGTGAAAATCATGTATGAAACTCTATAGAAAGAGATAGAGGAAAAGGAGCGATTGCAGCTTCAGTTGCAAGCCACAGAAGAGGCCATGGAAGAACTGAAGCAAAACAAACATAATCTTCAAACAGATAATGCTAAATTGAAGATGTGTTTACATAAAGAGAAAGAGGAAAAACAATTTTTTCTACTAAAGCTACAATCCAAGGAAGAGGCCTTGGAAAAGCTGCAGCATGACCCATGTGAGGTAAAAATTAGTTCTCCAAATTCATGTATATTTCCTCATGATGATTTCGCTATTTTTGAAAATCATACCACAGGAATTGGCTCCAAACTGTTGAAGAGAATGGGGTATGAAGGAAAAGGCTTGGGCGTTAATGGCCAAGGCATTATCAACCCCATCAAAGTAGAGGAATTACCGTGTCAAACAGGACTTGGGTATGTTGGAAAGGAAGTTGGGGAATGCGCCACGATAGTTAGCGAACCACCAACAACGAATGATGAGAAAGCCTCATCAGTTCTTTCCAAATCGAAAGAGGAGGTAAAAGATGTTGATTTCCTTTCGGTTTCATTTTCGCATAGTATGATTTCTGTTGGAGATTTGGAGATCCCAATTATAGGGACAAATATGAGGCTCCTTACCAGGACGAGGCACGAGGAGGAAAAAGAACTTGGTGTTAATAACCAAGGCATAACTCAACGTTTGGAGGTTGTGCACAAACATCAATTTGCAGGATCAAGATACACTAAAGGAGAGTGCTCGAAGGTGTTAGAGTCGTCGGAGACATCGTTGGAATCATTGAGAAAAGAGAATGATGGGAACACATCCCCATCATCCCATGGTAGTACCCATTGCAAGGATAGAGCCAAGGCAAGCTCTCATCGCCATATTGACATCAGATACAGCAAGAGAAGTATAACCGCTTTCAATCTTCGAAAGTTCATTTCGATTATGATCATGTTGATAATAATGAACGTAAAACATGGCATCAAAAGACATGTACCTTTTGTGTATTACATAACCATACATTTTCTAAGTGTTGGAAAAGAATGGCAGCACACAAAAGGATGAGGCATTAAAAACCCTCTCAAGAGCATGTAAAGAAACATGTTAAGTAAATCTAGAGGAAAAAGATGTATTGCGGTCATTGTGATAGAAGTGGCCATGAAAGAGCCACTTGTTGGAGGCTCCATCCAAAGCAACGCCTTAAAGAAAAAGTGTCAGTGCGTGAATCAGATGAATCAGCTGTTCGACAAGCAATACTGCCACAAGGAGGTGACCCATTCACATTGATAAGTGAAAAATCGTTTGTAGATATGTTAATGCATCATGGTCATGATTTTGTAAATCATTTGTTTCATTTTAAAACGTAAAAGTGATGATGTGTTTTCCATCACTTGTTCAGCAACAATGATGTCTAGTCTTATTTTGAGTGGCATGATAAACTGTGAAAGTGATGTAATGTTTCCATCACTTGTCGAAAGAAAAAATAGTGTGTGGCCTTATCTTTGTAAATCATGTGTTGCAGTGATGATATGTTTTCATCACTTGTTGAAGCAACAATGATAGGTTGGCCTTGTTGTCATAGCTGAGGTATTGCATCCATCTTGTTGTAAACTTGACCATCGAGTATGTGTTATAAACTTGTGGTAAGTGTGAGACATTCGGGTCATTAGTTGGTCATGAAAGTCAAGCATATAATTTTCAAAACAATGTACTATAGGTTGAGGTAGTAGGTGTCGGCTCGTCGCTTAAGGCTATGAAGAACAAAGGTGAAGGAGATGGAAGCGAGACCTTTTCGGGACGCTTGTGATGTAGATAAGGTAAAGAGAAGTTGCAGATTATTTTTCATGCTTTTGGAGGACAAAAAGCTCCTCAGTGGGGAGGCTTGATCTAGGTGGCTCTCAAGACACACATAGGACAAGGAGGACTCAGGGAAGGTCAAAAATCAAAGTGTTTGGATTATGCTAAAACCAGGACCAGAGCATAGTTCTCATCGTCCTGATCGCGGTGGTGTGAACGGTTCGTCAATCCGAGTCCGAATGAGAAAGTTAGAAGCAGTCAAAGTTGGGTTGAATTTTTTATCACTGGCTAGGCTTAAGGAGGCCACGATTTGGAATTTTTTCGACCATCGGATTCCGACCAACCTAGGCCAGATTCTGGGTGAAATTGTGGGGTCGTTAAAAAGACTCCTTCGGCTTAAAAATTGAATTTTCAAAACTGCCTCTTGTTTTATATTAATAAAAACTATATATAAAAAAAGGGGGGTGGGGGCCACCAACCCCAACACCTTCATTATTTCATACATATAAATGGTGGAGGGGCAGGCCCCGACCCCTAGCCCCCTCCCACGAAACTCTCAACACACATATACGAGGGTTGGGTTGGCCCTTGGGGCACGGACCCAACCACACAAACACAGATATTTAAATCAAAATGGAGGTGGGTACAGTGGACGGGCATGACCCAATCGTTAATTACTTTTTTTAAACAAAAAAATGTTATAAAGTTTTAAAAAGATTTTTCAGTCATGTAAAATGGAGGAGGCAGGGTTTGACCACCCGACGTCCTCCATATTAATCAAATCCCCAACCAACTGCCCTACAATGAATTCGTTGAAGAATTTGCACGCACCTCTTTTTTTTTAAAACATAGTTTTCAGTGTGCTTAGGTAGATGGAGGAACTAGGTGTGGGCATGAATTTTGAGGTAGGAGGAGGTTGTGCATGCAGTTTGAGGCAACATTTTGCAGGAGGGCTGAATTTTCACTTTGTTAGATTTTGACAAATTTTATATGGATTTAGCACTTCTCGTCACCACTAATGCAATGGCGTTGTCTGTGTCTCCATCATAGTTCTGCATTTTTCATCCATTTTCAGTATGAGGATGGAACCATGATTACTGCAAAATAGGGAGTGGAACCATGATCCATGAAATTTTCTCCAAGGAGGTAATTTTTCTCCATGTCAGAATATAGTCAAGTTTATACTCATTTTTCATGGTTTTTGCAAGGATTACAGTGGCGAGGTCAGATTCGCCATTTGAGTTGCAGACTTCTCATCCACCCATCAAGAAGAATCTTTGAGGAATCTAGGGGGAATCTAAAAGATTCCTTGAGCTCCAAATTCTCAACTTCTCAAAATTCAGATTTTGGACAGTCAATTTTGCACTATTCAACGCCACAAATCTGATGGTGCATTCAGATTTCTCATTCTCTCATTCTATTCTTCAACCACTTTTCTAAGTGCCAGTTCAGATGTCCACATTCATGTGCGAGCAGTGATTTTCATGCAATCAATGTCGTGAGATCAATGGTTCGAACAACTTCAGCAGTTTGACATATGCTTCTTCAGATGGCCCCTGGTTGTGAGGTATATGATGTGTTCATGTACTTCTTCTTTATGAATTATGCTACACATATCCTTGATTGATGTTGATGTAGGATCTTGTTTCTTACATGTTTTCATGATTCCTTGCTTGATGTGATGCAGAATCATCTATGTGATGTACTTGCTGTCATGAATCGTCATGTTATGTTTTGAGATCCCTTTGTTGTATGTTGCTAGGATACTCGTGTTGTCATCATGCATGTTTTTGCATTGAGATCCCTTTTATGCCATGTTGGCGAGATGCATGCATGAGTTTTGTGTCATACTGATAGGAGTCTTTTGACTGAGAATTCCTGTAGTGGAACATCTCTTAGAGCCACTTCACCGTGAGGGAATTTTCCTTGTATGATAATGACATCACCTCTTATGTACATCATCATTACTGAGAACACTTAATGCAGTGGCCTACACCATCTTGACACCGGGGCCCAGAGACGTAGTCGCTCCTGGACAAACTCCATTATCAACGTCTTGTTATTTCATGTGTTGATGATTGACATGTTCCTCTTCCTTACAACATGCAGATGTATTCCTTAATGTTCTTTTAAAAATGCAATTTAACACATCGCGAAAGTAAACGGTCTTGGAAGGGTCCTTCATCACACTCGGACCTGGATCAATAACATCATCCAATAACTACAAACAAGGTATTAGATCATAAATAAATGTCATATACTAGGGGTGTTACAAAGAATAAATGTTGCACATGCATATAGGAGGATGGAATTAATTCTAGTGCAACTTTCCAATGGACATTAGATATATATTTCACATTTCTTCTAAATCAAATAGTGATATTCTCTATGGGTGATATCACAATTTATTCAAACGAACACTCTAATCATCTACACCATTTGAAATAAATCTCTAAGTGAGTACAAAACATGGGCTCATTGAATCTCAAGAAAAGTGTTTTTACTATTTCTAAACAAATCTACTTTGATAGAGAAATCAGTTAAAAGGAAAAGATATTAAAATATATAGACATATTTAAATCCATAACATAGATCATATTACCCCAAAATATAATATAATATAGCTACAACATTTTTAAGAATATTCAAGATTATTCCTATGTTTAAAAACATCTACTCAGATATATCATTTAGAAGGACAATATTTAGACATATTAAAATCCATAACATAGGTCCTATTAACCCAAAACATAAAATCCATCCAGCGTTTTTTTTAAGGATAATTCATATTGTAAGGTGATTCATATTTTACTTCAAGGATAATTCATATTGTAAGGTGATTCATATTTTACTTCAATGAAATCATTAAAACTTGACAGAAAAATGATTAAAAAAGCTAAAAAAAAAATACTATCTTAAATTTTAGAAAGAATCTTTAAAAAATGCCATATAAGTTATTATTGTTACTTGAGCCAATCCACATTTCAATGAATAATACTTCTATACCTTTATGCCTAATTACTCCTTTCCTCTCATTCTTAGTTACAACGATAAAAGAGGGAGTACATCTCCCATCTCTTTTATTATCACAAGGCTACAAAGTGTTCAAATGTCCAACTAAATGGCTGAAAATAAAACATATGTTCTACTTAAAGCTATGAAATTGTTCAAACGATATATATTAAAAGTTCCCTTTAAAGCATTATTTCACATTTAGTAGTTAGGTCTCTATTTATCCAAAAAGCAACTTGGTGAAATGCATGCAAATTGGGTGGATACATGAAGAAATATGATTTAGACATCAAATTTACAAATATAGTTCATGAACCAGGATTATGTAAGCTAGTATCTAAAGCATCGTATCAAGCTAAGCTAGTCTTAGTAAAGAGGTCGATAGAATAGGCTGCCATTTTATGAATCTAATGTTTTCTTTCATTCTGATTACATGGATTAATGAAATTAGGATTTAAAATGTAAATTTTATTACGGAAATAATCACACTCATTTGGACATGAAAAAATAATAGTAATATTAATATCTACTAAATAAAAACATGACATTTCATGAATTATTGCGAGGGTGTATTATTGAGATGCTTGTAAAGTAATGGCGCAAACAAACTCTTAATAGGTAATGCATGTGATGATCCAGTAAGTGGAAATTTCTCTAGTAATACCATTACTCATAATGGATTAAGAGTTGGATAATACTAATAGACACTATTCAAAGACAACGTTTTGAAATTTTAGCATAAACAAGCATTAAAAAAGTGATAATACATTTTAACAATACAAACATGACAAAATATGAGATATTAATCTGAATGCCTCAAAGAAATACAAATCAGTTTTAATAGCTACAAATTACTCTACACAGTGGACCAGTATTGTTCCACTAACACATGAATTATGGAGAAATGGTCCAATTTTACAAACAAATAATCATCAAAAGATTAACACTGTATCGTGTCATGCCCTTCTATTTTTCTTTCAGAGATATGGCTATTTTTACAATATTGAATTATTGTTTGAACTCAATTGTTATGGAAGCCAAGATTGAACTTAATTGATTATGTAATTAAATCGTACATTATAAATAGTTTATTTTTCTTGTGGAAATAAATGGGAAAGAACACATAAGTAATATAGATTTCTTCTTGTTATACAAGAATTTGTTAAGTGGGGAAATCCACATAGGAGACTTTCTCAAATCTTTTCTTAAAATTTTTAGGAAATATTAATATTAAGAAATAACAATGGGAGAGAAAGATGATGCTAAAAACTTTGTTTTGAGGGAAACGTTAAGTTGGGTGAAAAGAAAACAAAAAACACACAACAAGAAACAAAAGTGTGCTTTAAAGGAAAAATAAAGAATTTTTCCTAATTAAAAAAAAAAACTTAGAAAATTAAGAGGTGAAGACAATAAAAACATGATGTTTTTAAGGAAAAAATTGTTGGCAAGAGTTATAAAAATATCGGTAAGGAATATAGAAGATGTTGTTATTCCTATAGATAATAAGTCTAAGCTTCGGGAAAATTGCTAGTTGCAAATATTGGTTGGGAGGAACATGCTCTCCCCTATGTTTTCCCATGTGATTGGTTACTGTCATATGATTATGAATTTATTATGAATTATTAAGTTACATTTAGTAATGTTATTTACTATTGAAATTATGAGTTTTATTATAGTTATTGAATGATATAGTATGGTTAAATATGGTGACTAGTTTGAGTATGTTAGTCTAGACAAGTGTGTCCATGTAATGTAGTTAAAATATGTTGTAAATGTTTAAACTTCAAGCTAATTTATTTAATTTAGATGATAAATACATATATGTTATATATGTATCTGACCTAAAGATTTCCTTACGAAGGTTAAATGGGTAAAGTCTCAGTCTTTATAATAAGGGATCAAAACTCACTTCTCATCAAGAGAATTAAAAATAAAGGTAATGAAATATAACTATTTAGTATTTAAATCTATTTTTGATTATGGTTGAGACCCACGCTTAGGATAGGGAAAATACTTTTTTGTCTTCATATTAATAGTACCATATCTAGTTTGTTGTGATAAGAAATATATTAAGAAAGTAATTTTGTGGACTACATCTCTAAATAAATCGAAGTAATGTACATGTCAACTCGATGTAGGTTAAATACAAGCAAGTGAAAAGCAAGGGATTTCAATGGGTATGAATTAATACACCAAGGATAAAACACCATTGGGATAACCATATATAAGAAAATCCATAAATATATCTTTTCAATTACTAGTGGTATGATATTACAGAAAGCTAGATTCTATTAGCTAGATCTACTTGGTTATAACCAAAGTTATTATGAGAATAATTGAATTGCATGGGACACCTACATCGATATGCATGATGGGTCCCAAATTCAACATTCCTAGACTAGCTCCTCAACACCCTATGAGATTCAATTACCTCTATTTTTTCTTACATTCCATCACACATTATTGATTTTCTTATCAATTTTATTCTTTTAGAAAACTTCAAGTGCTAAGGTGATAATGTATCATTATTGAACATTATTTTCATTAAATAAATCTACATTCTAAGTGTAATCAACAACCTGATGACTTTGACACATTGTAGTTTCTTTCTATAAGCTATAGCAAGGATGACCAATGACTATCAAAATGTAGTGACCTTAAGCAGAAGTTACTTATAGGTATATTTTCTAGACTTATCAAAAGGAGGAACAATTAGAACAATTAGAGTCAACATAGATATCTACGTCAACAACCTGTCTAGCTAGAAGCTATCTTGATCTTCATGTAATCTTCTAAGTACAATATAATTTTCTTACTTAAGAAGATCATTTTATATGTATATTTCGTTAGCTGGGAAGTTGCATCCTCTATTATAATTTTGGAATATTTAGCCGCACAATTACCACTTTTTTAATGTATGTCAACGTGAACTTTAGCTCCTACAGAATGTATATATTTTGTGACTGCTTGAACAAGGTTAGCTGAAATTATGATTTTGGATTCTTGTGGCTATCTCTCCCATTCCAGAAATCTGCAATCTCTTTTTCAGATGGTTTCATATATATATATATATATATATATATCTGTGTGTGCGCGTGTGTTGTTGTTGGTTTATATCATGGTGTAACATATTTGTTCACCTATAGTGCTCCTAGTCAAGCAGGGTCCCCTGAGCTAGGATGCACTTGTAGTATTCTAGTTGTGTGACTGTGTTAAGTAGTGTGAGTTTATTTTACAATGATGTATATATGTTTAAATTCATACATGAATTATATTTTCTATTAATTGGGAACTTCTGTTGTTTATGTGTGATTTTGTTACTACAAGTTGAATTGAATTGTTAAATAGGATGAGGTCCCTTGTGTGTGGAAGAATCATTACTCAAAGATCTAATGGAGGTTGTAAGTGTAAGCTTAGGACCGAAACTGAGATTCTTCAGTTATTTGGATTTCTCTCTAGCTAGCATTGTGTGATTTTTTGAATTAGTTATTTTAGGTACTAAATTGTTAACCTATTCCTTTGATGCTCATGAACTAAATGATTCATACAATAAAATGTTTAATTATTTCATGTGACATAGGAGGAAAAAGTGTATGTTTTGTCACAATATACTAATTTGAGAATGTTGTTACCTTTGATTTATAGTTAACCAATTAAATCTAGTTCTACATATATTTTTTGCGGGTTCATCATCAATTTACATATCTGTAGTTGACAATTTTATGTACAACATTTTAAGCAATTAAATTGCTTGTCATTTTTGGTGTTGATCCAAGTGGCTCTAAATGGATAAAAGATAAAAGTTTTCATATTTCATCAAAACTAGGACTAATTCAAAGAGCTCTTTGTCTTGCATCCAATGGTGCAAACGACATTAAGATATGGGTTTGTATGAGAAAGTTATTACAGTTTGAATTTTGTACCAAAAAAAAAAAGTTAAAGTCAAAAGTCAATCAGAGGGGGCCACACGGCACTCCCATAGGTTTCCATATGGAATCACAATCACTAGACTAGGTGGACCATAGAAGGTGATTTGATGATATCACAGGTCGACACATGGCATGTAAGTGATAGAAGTGGCATATGATATCGACCAATGAGACTCTGCCACAAGGGCCAATCACATGTTGTGACATGGCACCTCAAATTAAGCCCATGTGGCCTCGACATGGTGCAACCTACATTTTTTTTCTTATTTTCATGGTTTGGGGAGTCGTTAGTATATGGTCATACATATACCATATATTACATGGTTTGAAAACTAGATTAAAACCAAAATTGGGAGTTCATGGGTTTTGAACCTGTTAGCTCCTGCTGCAGCAGGTATTCATTTTTCATGATTGGCATTTCACAGGCCAAATATGTCGTACTTTGCTTGCTGCAATGCTCCATATTTTCTCAAACAGTCTCCAAATGAAGAGGGCTACTTCAAGATTCATTCAATTGCCTTCAAATTTTGTAAAATTTTCCTGGTATCGCTACTGTAGTTAAAGGGAGGTCCAAACAGTTTAATCTTGGTCTCCCTAGGTTTAAATTTCATGTTTTAGAATATAGAGATTGTAAGTCTGTCCAAACAGTTTAATCTTGGCAGACTCTTAGATAGGTAGAGAAACAGAAGAGTCCAACAGTTTAATCTGGGCTTTGGAAGAAATAAGGGTAGTATGTAGATAGGAAAGCATCAA
The DNA here is from genome assembly GCA_000404065.3 of Pinus taeda. Lineage (NCBI taxonomy): Eukaryota > Viridiplantae > Streptophyta > Pinopsida > Pinales > Pinaceae > Pinus > Pinus taeda. The sequence continues at coordinate 27,217 of APFE030579781.1, forward strand.
AAGAAAATGTATGATGGGTTTGCAAGTCTAAGTGCACCCCCAAGCAAAAGA